>CANNZV010002230.1:0-108001 GCA_947561585.1 Caprella mutica
GTTAGTTATGGTTGGCGGTGTGCCACCTCCCCCATAACTTTGTTATTATGCGCAACTCAACGTATTAACATTTCAATGAGTGACATTGACTAATAGGTCATACCTATTTACTTAATGTGTACATTCTCTAAAAATAGTGATGTCAAATACTAAAATATAGATAAATAGGACTATGTTCTGAGTTATCGCACTGGTTCACATTTTCAGACACGTGCATGAAAAATTAGATTATTTTTTTCCGGGATGTATTAACTTGTGGAACCGTCCGATAACTCGGAACTCACCCTAATTATTTTTTTATATTTAAATACTACAAACACATTTTTGTAACACTTATTCAGAGGATGGGAAGGGTATTTGATAAAATATGAATGGAAAATGGATATAAATTTACTTGAGTTTATTTTAAAAAGGTGTTTAAAGATAATAATTATTAGGCAATATTTCACATATCTTCTTAATAATTATTAGTATGCATGTTAATTACGAAGGAAATTGATATGTTTCAATAATTTTATTTTTTGATATTTACTCTCATTTCAGTGAAATCATTGCAATTAATAGCGCTATAGAAATATACAAACCAGTCACTTTGACTGCATTCTATTTTTAATACATTTGTATCTCATACATTATTATTGGTGAATGCTTGAAATTTATTGAGAGTAATGAGACACATAATGATGGTGAGAAACAGGGTGAGATATATCATTTTTCACACGAATTATCAAGCATTCTTTTTAACTGAAACTGACAAATTATAGAAGCAACACGTTGTAAAATTTTATGAAGTGTCCCAAACAACGTGGCATCTTGTAACATCGTTAGTCAGTGCTTGATCAACATGCGTGAAAAACGGTATCTCACTGGTTAAAAAAAGGCACAGTCATTTTGACTGTTATAATTTTAGCAGTTTCCCGATGCGTGACAGTTCTAGTTACCTAATTAATAAATATTTATTTAGAAACAATAAAGAAACATAAAATACTTCTAGTAATCTATATTCAATAAACAATTTTATTTATTAGCAAAAACGGCAGAAAAGGTAAATATGCAAACAATGCATAATATAAAAAGCAGTCATTCTGACTGCTTGATGGCTAGGGTAGTTTCAAATGTGTGGTATTTCTAGTGTTAAGTTCATTTTATAGATACATATACTTAACGATATCGACATACATATTGCAGACCTTTTAATAAAAATTGTTTTAACTTTTGTCAATCAACATTTGAAAAAGTTATATTGCATGAGATATTTTAATATGACGGATAATCTCTTATTTAGTAATGTTATGGAAAATATCGACTGGAATATCTGTATTTTCAGAGAAAAATAAAGTTTTCATCAAATGTGAGCTATTATAATGTTCAATAGATGGAATTGTTTATTGTTCTTCTCGATAGATGGCGTTGTATGTAGCTTCGTTAACTTACAACTCAGTCTACATATATTATCAGTTTGCCTTGATGGAATTTGAAACATATGCCTTTGGAATTAACCAACAGTTGATAAAATTTGACTCTTCGCATTTTCCTCTCAATTGGATATAACTAAAAAAGAAAGAGGTAAAAATTTCGTTTTTCTATACCTACGGTTATTTACTTCCATTCACAAATTTTTTTATGTTTTGAATTTTTTAATACTCTGTGTGAGACAATATTGGACGAAACACTAATCTGATGCTGAAGAGAAAGATTCCACACTCTTTGTTTTGATTTCAAATTTTAATTTTTAGAAACGAACCATTCATTTTTGGCATTTACTTAAGATTTGAAACGAAAAAACGATTCTAGAGTGAGCCTTTCCAATTTTATACGTATACAGGATTATAATATATTTAATATTGGATTATTTATGCCTACCTATCTAGCATTCAAACCAAACAGTGTACATTTTTTTCTGCGGACTGGTACCTAATTAGCAAGTCGGAAGAAAAATGGCTATTAATTTATACAGTTTTGTTTATAAAATCTTAAAAAGCATATGTAAGATTAAATATATGCTATCAAATGTTAATGATGTTTCAGGCAGAATGATAAGAAACATTATCCTTATTGATTATAACCAAAATAAAATTTGCTTGGAAGTGACGTAGGAACCTTTAGAATACGATCTCAGCTACCATCATTTACTACAGTATTTTATTCATATTTTAATCTACCTATAAGACTATAACTAGAATATTAATATTTTGGCACGAATTAGTACTATTAAATAATTACCAAATTTGGTACGCTAAATTAATTTATGCACATACATATTAATGAAAATGTATTTTCAAACGGGCACTCTCCTTACGAATCCAAATTATTTTACAATTCCGCCCTTTACATTTGGTACCCCATAAGTTTGATCCTTCCGACCGGTAACAGACAACTCAGGAATTTATTTTTAATTTAAAGCCAAGTAGACCTAGATATACGAGATTTTGATTTTGAAAATGTATGCCGAATCGCCAATTATGTTATTATCAATGTTTTAATCACGCGCCACAGCCGCCTCTCAGCGCCAGTCTGTAGGGTCCATGTTACAGAGTAGGGTGATTGTGCCAGTAATCGTAAATCGGCATACCTCTAGTAATTGGAATAGCAGACACATTAAGTATAAATTTCGATATAATATATTAAGCATTAGGGTCGTGCAAACTAAATTGTTAAAGAACAAACTATTCTATTTGATTAGTAACCTTTTCTAATCATTACATGATTACACCACACATATTATGATATTAACAGCCAGCCAGGTAGCCCCCAGTTTGTATTTGGTGCACTGAACTCCTCTGACTTTTTCTAAAATCTGAGAAATAGCTGCCAACATTTTTCATCAATTTGTCTAGTCCTCCAACATTTTTCCAGTTTCTCCTCCAAAAATTAATGGTAATATAGGAATTAATAGCTAAATATCTCCGGGCTCCCGACATATCATTGGAAATTTGGAATTTACCACGGTACCACCAAATACAATCTGGGGTAGCCCTGACTGCAGGAACTGGTAAACTCAGACTGTTCTCCAAGAAATCCTCTATTTACAGTCTGCAGAATGTGTCTCTTCTCCCGCAGAGATTTTAATTTGAGAGACAGTTACTCTCTTACTCTCAGTAGTAGCAGATTCAGAATCTCCCGCAGCTAAATTAATGGTAACATAGGAATTAATTCAAAATCTCCCGCAGTTAAATTAATGGTAACATAGGAATTAATTCAAGATCTCCCGCAGAGATCTCAAATTTCTAAAATTCAATCAGAAACTCCCTCAGAGAGTCTTGGAAAAATGTTCCATATTTTACAGACTGGCTCTATTTTAGTTTTAGCTTCTGTTCTCAGTTAAATACATGCGATTGTGATGTAGGACAAAATTAAAGATTGTTCGCACAGAAAGTGTTATAAATATTCCATATTCTGCAGACTGGCAGGTAGCTTGAATAGCTTCCAATCATTGTCGGAAAGATAAGTTATCGGTCAGTTCGCCAGTCTGGAAAATTTGAAAAATTAAAATAGGTACTTCCTGATGAACTTATTACTCTGTTGGGAGTTTTACAGACTTCAAAATTTAATAGTAAATTGCTAAAAATTGTATAATCCGCAGCCCATGTTACAGAGTATGTCAGTTAAAGCTTAAAGCCAATTAATTGGCTTAGATTTTAAAAGGTGAAAACCCAGTCTGCAGAATATGTCTTCTCCCGCAGAGATTTCAATTTGAAAGACACTGACAGTTACTCTCTAACTCTCATCAGCAGATTCAGAATCTCCCGCAGCTAAATTAATGGTTACATAGGAATTAATTCAAAATCTGCCGCAGCTAAATTAATAGTAACATAGGAATTAATTAAGATTTCCCGCAGAGATCTCAAGTTTCTAAAATTCTATCAAAATCTCCCGCAGACTCAGAGAGTCTTGGAAAAATGATCCATATTCTGCAGACATTTCCAGTCTGTATTTGGTGCACAAAATTCCACTGACTTTTTGAAAATGCTGAGAAAATCCACCATAAATTTCCAGTAATTTGGCTGATCCACCAACATTTTGCCCATTTTTCCACCAAAAATTAATGGTAACATAGGAATAAATAGCTAAATATCCACCGACTTTGTCAGAATATTATTTTCAATGAAAAAAAATTCCACCGACAAGTCGGTGGAATTTACCATGAAATACTGTCTAAGCAGCAGACTGGGTCAAAACTCAGATACCAGTCTGTATTTGGTTCACAAAATTCCACTGACTTTTTGAAAAAGCTGTAAAAATGAAAATCCTCCATAAATTTCCATTAATTTGGCTGATCCACCAACCTTTCACCAATTTTTCCACCGAAAATTAATGGTAACATGGGAATAAATAGCTAAAAATCCATTGACTTTGATAAAATATTATTTTCAATGCAGAAAAATTCCACCGATAAGTTGGTGGAATTTACCATATACAGTCTGGCTCAGATATGTCTAACTGGCTTTAAATTTTGAATTAGTTCCTATGTTCCCATGTTAATTTTGGCTTGAAATTTTCAAAAATGAAACAAATTGGATTGGCTCAGAATTTTTGTGAAATTTTGGCTTTAAAATTGGCTTACAATTTTCCAGCCTCTGAAACATGGTCCGCAGCATTTAGCATATAGAGTTCATCTGTTAGCCTAAGCAGTTTTCCAGACTGGTCAGTTTGTTGTATTTTTTGTAAGAGAATGGTTCCTCTTGGAAACTCCTAGTCCAGTAGTCCTGAGTGTGTTTCAGTAGCTTTGAATGTAGCGTCGACCAGGATCGCTTCCCGCAATTTGCGCAAACTTTGCTTTAACTCGGAAAATAAGTTAAGTATGTTAACAAAAATTGGCATGAGTATTCACCTCTGTATGATGCATAATCGTTGTAATTCTTAAGTTTCTATCTCTAGTACTTTCTCTTTTATGGGATGAAATATATGCGGGGGAGAATTCTGACTTTAAGGGGTCGTTTCCCGCAGTACCTGGGATCGGTTCCCGCAGTACTGCCCCGCAGTGCGGGAACCGACTCTCATTCATTATCTACCACATTGTGTGAATCAGCCATGAAGAGTAGCTAGTCCTCACTACACTACGATAATGACTGCTTTTGATAACGTTACCAGGTTAAATGAAACAAGTTATGAAAATGCTTTATTTAAGATACAGAATTTCCTAAATAAACTAGAAATGAAACTATAATTAGTATAGTTTTAATCAAATAATATATTCTTAGAATATGGCTATAAAATAATAATAGAATGCCCTGGCCTTACGTGGCTTTTCCGTTTATGAACATTTATTTAAACGAATTGTTCAATTTGGTTTACCAATGCCTATGTACAATAGTTCGTTCCCAAATGAAACTACACAAATTGAACAATATTTTTCTTCTACATTCTTCAAATACTCCTCTGTTGCCTGGGGTTGAAATTTTATACAGGTGCCTTATCTATATCCACGTCTGATTCTTCAGCACTACTACTAGTGCTGGAGCAAATTGGCTGCAACTGTTCATCTACTTTTTCCGTTTTCCTATTTTAACAATTCATTTTCTTTTCTTTCTCTATTTCATCACAAAATTCTTAATTCATCTATTGTCAGAACTTGAGCTTCAAGATTTATCCTACGTCGAACTTTTCGATGTTGCACTCTTTGTGTGAAGTGGTCTTACAAAATCTGCTCGAAACTCCTATTGATAGATATTTCTTTCTTATAGAATGAGGTATTCAATTCAGTGAAAGTGTTCTCTTTGTGATAATTGATGTGGGCTCTACCAGATATGTTTGGTTCTTCTATATCGCCTGGCTACTTTTGGGGACTTGCTTGAGGTGTGAGTTTCCTTTTCTTCTCGGGAGGTTAGTGGTGGTTCTCTTTCACTGCTTTTCCGATCGTGCATGTTGTGTCCCAGGATAAGGATTGGGAGCGTGCCAATAGCCATAAGGTTGACACCTGAAAATAAAGTTTGATTGTATAGAGCAATTCTGCATGATACGCTATTAGCAATTTTATAGTGATTTTTACACTGAACTACATAATTTGTAACTATTACGTCAGGTCTCGCCTTTAAAAATGATAAGTGGGTGTAACTTATCTCCGGCCACTGCTATCACTGTTATTGCTCCTAGTTCTCTTCATTCGGTCATGGAAAGCCCATTCGTGAATTTCAATTTATTTTGCAGCTTTCCTTGATAGAGTCCACCTCCCACTTTACCAATCGCATCTCTTACTTTGCTTTCATCTAATTTATTTCTTTTTTTTTTTGTTGAATTTTTTTTTTCGGCATGATCAAACAAGTTATGTAATGTAATTAATAGTTATGATAACCTGGAAGAAATATAATACATTACTCACGCTCTAAACATATAATATATACTTAATATGGATATTTTGATGTGCGGGAACCAACCCTGAAAAAGTGCGGGAAGCGACCCTAGTCCATATTTATCGATCGGATCGATTCTCGCACTTACGTTTTCCTTTATAGTTTTAGAAATGGCTTGAGTTGACAAAATTCCTTTTAAAGCATGTCAACCAAGTACATACCCTATATGCATACCAATTTTTAGATAGGTATCATCTTTCGTTTACTTGTAATGTCAAAGTTTGCGCGATAGTTGAAAACATCAGTGGAAAATTTTTCAGGTACCTAAAATGTATGTTTTATTTGATCGCGAATAGAATTTTACTTATTGAGAGTATATCAAATGTAAATATATCAAAAGATTGCTAAGAAACAGCTCTTTTAGACTGTGTTTACAGATTTGAAAAATAATGTTTCTTTTGGAAGTTATATAGAGTGCGGGAACCGACACTGGATCATTCACTGCGGGAACCGATCCGGGTTGACGCTACCTTGTGTCAGTCACTGTCAGACCGGGTGGCCTTGCGCACCTCAACATTCCGGGATTGGGTGAAGTAACTGAAGTTGTGCATCGGTAATTGACGGAAAATGAGTGAAAATATTCCAAATCTGACAACACCATTGGAAAGAGCTGCTCTTAAACCCCCTAGTCCTTAAATTTCACGAAAATGAGTCCCAAACTGCAGGAACTGGTAATGTGTTCTCCAAGAAATCCTCTATTTTGACTTCTGTTCTCAGTAAAATACATGTAAATATAGGAGGAAATTAAGGATTGTTCGCACAGAAAATATTAAAAATGTCCCATATTCTGCAGACTGTCGAAAATCGAAAGAGATTAAGTACCAGTCTGTATTTCATGGTAAATTTCATTTCCACCAACATGTCGTTGGAATTTTTTCCCTTTAAAAATAATATTCTGGGTAAATCGGTCGATTTTTAGCTATTTATTCCTATGTTGCCATTAATTTTCGGTGGAAAAATGGGTAAAATGATGGTGGATCAGCCAAATTAGTGGAAATTTATGGTGGACTTTTTCAGCTTTTTCAAAAAGTCAGTGGAATTTTGTGCACCAAATATAGATTGGTAAGTGTTCAAACAGAGACCTATGTTTTTTATGGCAAAATAATTATTTTGGACTAGAATCGAATCTCCGCGAACTTTGCTGTAGTGTTGATAATTTTCGTTGGATACTCATAATTTACTTCATAAATCATAATAACCTCATCCTCATGTAAGATGATTTTAATAATAATTATACGTTATTGAGATATAACCAATATACTAGATGCGCAAGAACATGCTATGCAACTGCCGTGAATATGCCCCGATCTGCAACTATGCAACTTCCGTGAATCTGCCCTTATCTGCAGCTATGCAACTGCTGTGAATCACGGCAATTGCACAGCAGACTCACGGCAATTGCACAGCAGACTCACGGCAATTGCACAGCAGACTCACGGCAATTGCACAGCAGACTCACGGCAATTGCACAGCAGACTCACGGCAATTGCACAGCAGACTCACGGCAATTGCACAGCAGACTTACGGCAATTGCACAGCAGACTCACGGCAATTGCACAGCAGACTCACGGCAATTGCACAGCAGACTCACGGCAATTGCACA
Organism: Caprella mutica; assembly: GCA_947561585.1. Taxonomy (NCBI): domain Eukaryota; kingdom Metazoa; phylum Arthropoda; class Malacostraca; order Amphipoda; family Caprellidae; genus Caprella; species Caprella mutica. The sequence continues at coordinate 7,954 of CANNZV010002230.1, forward strand.
GCAGACTCACGGCAATTGCACAGCAGACTCACGGCAATTGCACAGAAGACTCACGGCAATTGCACAGCAGACTCACGGCAATTGCACAGCAGACTCACGGCAATTGCACAGCAGACTCACGGCAATTGCACAGCAGACTCACGGCAATTGCACAGCAGACGCACGGCAATTGCACAGCAGACGCACGGCAATTGCACAGCAGACTCACGGCAATTGCACAGCAGACACACGGCAATTGCAAATTGCACAGCAAACTCACGGCAATTGCACAGCAGACTCACGGCAATTGCACAGCAGACTCACGGCAATTGCACAGCAGATTCACGGCAATTGCACAGCAGATTCACGGCAATTGCACAGCAGATTCACGGAAATTGCACAGCAGACTCACGGAAATTGCACAGCAGACTCACGGAAATTGCACAGCAGACTCACGGAAATTGCACAGCAGACTCACGGAAATTGCACAGCAGACTCACGGAAATTGCACAGCAGACTCACGGAAATTGCACAGCAGACGCACAGCAATTGCACATCAGACTCACGGCAATCTCCTGAAGGTGCCGCCAATGGAGTGGATTGTAATTTTGGATCAATGAGCCTCTCAGGTGTCTTTGATTCATCAAAGATCACATCTCTGGAATAGAAAATTCTTTTAGTTTCAATATCATACAGCCTATATCCCTTAGTAACTGATCCATATCCTAATAAGCAGCAAACTTTTGCTTTTGGATCTATCTTCTTTCTCTCATCATGTTGGATATGTACATAAGAAGTACATCCGAATACTCAGAGATGTTTTACATTAGGTTTCCTATCGTTTAGTGCTTCATATGGAGTTTTACCTAAGAAAGAGTTCATACATCTGTTTCTAATATAAGTGGCAGTAGCCAGAGCTTCAGCCCAAAACTCCTCAAGATCTGAATCTGAGATCATACATCTTACTACTTCAATTATAGTTCAATTAAATCTTTCTGCTACTCCATTTTGCTGTGGAGTTTTCGGAATAGATTTTTCATGAGTGATGCCTTCTTTCGTTAAAAATGATTCAAACTTATTTGAGGTATATTCTCCTCCATTATCTGAATGCAATGTCTTAATTTTTCGTTCATAATGTTTCTCTACCATTACTTTCCATTCAACAAATTTCTCAAATACGTCACTTTTATTTGCTATTACATATACTCCTGTATAACGCGTTCCATGGTCAATAAAAGTTACAAAGTACGAGCAATTACCTATTGATGATGGGCTAATTTTACCACATACATCTGAATGAATCAAATAAAGTGGTTTAAGATTTTTCCTCCCTCCTATCGGAAACGAGCAGTTATGAATTTTCCCATTACTGCAGTGTTTACAAACACCTTCTATCGCATTTAGTTTAATATTCAACCCTATTACTAGATCCTTTCGGATCATTTTTAATTTATTTGAATCAACAGATATCACAGCTGTATGAACTATAACATTTAATACATATAGTTTACCAACACAGTTGGCAACAGCAATTAGTTCTCCTTCATCATGAATTTTACAATATTTGAGTCAGTTGAGTGGGCCGCAATTAAAAATTAAAGGGTTGCAATTTACCTGCATCACCCTATTTGGTTCACAAAATTCCAAAAAGCGGAAAAAATCAACCAACATTTTCTGATTTTCCCAATTTATCCACCGAAAGTTGAAAATTAATGGTAACATAGGAATAAAATCATGAATAGCTAAAAATCCACCAACTTTGCTTGAATATTATTTTCAGAGGGGAAAGTTCCTCAGATAAGTCGGTGGAATTCCATGTTTCAGAGGCTGAAAAATTGTAAGCCAAGTTTTGAGCCAAAATTTTAGTAAAATTCTGAGCCAAGCCAATTTGGCTCATATTTATTATTTTGAAGATTTTGAGCCAAAATTAACATGGGAACATAGGAATTAATTCAAAATTTAAAGCCAATTAGACTTATCTGAGTTTTGACCTTTTGAAATCTAAGCCAATTAATTGTCTTTAACTGACACACTCTGTAACATGGGTGGAATTTACCTAGTCTGTAGAATATGGGAGATATTTATTAATTGGGATATTCTCTCCGAACCCAGTCTGCAGAATATGGGACATTTTTAACATTTTCTGTGCGAACAATCCTTAATTTCCTCTTATATTTGCATGTATTTTACTGCGAACAGCCAGTCTGCAGAAACTGGTAAAGTGTTTTAGATATTTTCTCCGAACAATTTTGAATTAATTCCTATATTTACATTAATTTTGCTACAAACAGGATAAGAGATCTCTATGAACACTTTAAAAGTTTCTGGAGACTGGTTAGACAGAGCCCTGTCTGTCAGACTGAGGCTGAGCCAGTCTGCTGAAACTGGTAAAGTGTTCATAGAGATCTCTTATTCTGTTTGTAGCAAAATTAATGTAAATAACTAAATATAGAGATTATTACAGAAGTGTTCGTACCAAAATTAATGTAAATATAGGAATTAATTCATAATTGTTCGGAGGACTGAGAGAATATCTCCCATATTCTGCAGACTGAGGACTATGTCCCCACCCCCACTGGCACTCAGCATAATGTGTCCCTTACCCCACAGCCATAAGCCATTCTGAAAAAAAGACAAAAAGTGGTCTTTTCTGATGGATTAATCACTGTTGGAGTTTAGCAAACCTTAAAATACAGTAATAAATTAATGGGAGCCGTATAATTTACCGCAGCATTTAGCCTCTAAAATTCATCTGTTAGCCTAAGGTATTTTCCCAGAGTGGCCCCACAGAGATTTTAATTTGAAAGAGATTTACTCTCTGTCTCTCTGCAGCAGATTCAGGGAATCAGACTCTACAGAATCTAAATTAATGGTAACATAGGAATTAATTCAAGATCTCCCGCAGGAGATCTCAGATTTGTCGCAGAGAGTCTTGGAAAAATGTTCCATATTCTGCAGTCTGACTGTCTGCACTCTGCAGAATTATAGAATATAGGAGATATTTGGGATATTTTTCTAATTTCTTTGTTCTATGAATATTTTGGAATTAATTCCTATTTTACATTAATTTTGCTACAAACACATCTGAATTACTCAATACTCCCCTATATTTATACTAATTTTACTGTGAACAGAATAAGAGATCTCTATGAAGTTATATGAACTTTTACATATATGATATAGCTAATGAACACTTTACCAGTTTCTACAGACTGGTTAATTCTTATATTTACTTTAATTTAGCTATAAACACTTTTGAATTAATCCCTCTATTCACATAATCACATTGATATTATGTTTGAACTGAAACTTTGAAAGAGAGATCTCTATGAACACTGTAACATGTTTCTGGGTCTGACCGTCTGAGGAGACATTCTTTTCAGACTGCATTTTCATTTAGTGAGCCTGCGAGGGAGCTGTGGTTGGTAAAATATTTTGTTAATTAACTGCTATTCTTTAATTCCCAAACTGCAGAAACAGCTTAAGTTCTCTTAATAAATATTTGTTTTATTTTGCCGTCTTTTCTCGGCATAAATCACAATAGGCTACTTGTAGCTAAATAACGGAGGAAATTAAGGATTGTTCATGTAGAAAATTTCAATAAAGTCTCCAGCCTTATCCTAATATCCCTATGAAATAATTAATAGTTTCTGCCACAGTGCCAATATCTAAACAAAATGGAGTAGAAAAAATTTATAGTTTGATTATAAATTGATCAAATATTTTTAATATTGTTCAATAATTATATTAGCTTCTATCATGTGATATGTAACATTTATATATTTCTAAAATAAATTTTACTTTATTCTATTCTACCACTTGTTTATTTAATTTTATCAAATAAGATTCATGATGGAAACATCACTCAGTAATTTTCAAAAATGTAGGTTATGATAAATTTTTATCAATTTAGTTATTTTCAGATTTTATCCTTAGCTACAATGAGTCTTTTAATTAATTCTTTGATGCTTAGACCTAATTTAATATTTTCAAGAACATCAACGTATCTTCATCAGGTAACTAATGTTTATGAAAGTATGATAACCTCATTAAACTTGATAAGTTTATATGATTTTCACTGAGGTTCATTTACCATTATGTTATCTAGTTATATAAAAGTAATTTCTATGCTTTCAATTCTTTTAATTATCTCCCAGACTATTATGAATGACTCAAACTATCTCCATTTCTTTTATTCAACTGAATCTGTTTTACAGACTGGTGTAATTTCTCGGTGTTGCTCCAATTCAACAAAGAAGCCCAGTGATGAAGCAACAGAAACGGCAGTTAAAGGTCCTCCCAAACTCTCTGAGATCAACTGGCAATTAGAATTCAAACAGAAGGAGAAAGGCAAGATAGCTGGCAAAGTGCCACATAAAATGACTCTGCAGAAAGGGAAGATCTATAAGTGGTGCTCATGTGGTCACAGTAAGCACCAGGTAAGAATAATTCATATACATTACCTTAATATCAATAACTAAAAATACAAGTAGCTAGGCACTGAAATGGTTGGAAGTTAAATACTGAAATTATTGTCGAAGGCTCTTCATTATGTTGATAACATTCGTAAGAATTTTGCGATCATATTTTTTAACTATATATTGTTTTTGGAACTCATTCATTGATATTTTTCAGCCTTTTTGTGATAACTCGCACCGTCACCCAGAGTTCAGAACTACGCTGAAGCCACTTACCTTCAAGGCTCCTGAAGACGTAGTGGTGTGGCTTTGTACCTGCAAACAGTCGAACAAAAGACCTTTCTGTGATGGAACTCACCGCAGAGAAGACATTCAAGAAGCTGTGAGGGTATAAAGCTCTTCTTCCTCTAGTGTGGGTCTTTGATTGTTGTTACAGATAAATTGAAAATATTACAAACGGCTCAGTTCAATTTAGTATAACTTGGGTTGAGAATAAACTAGGAGAGTTTCATTTAAATATTTACTCAGAGAAAAGTTTTTTTGTTTTGTTGAGCTCCGCTATTGCCTATAAGTGTACATTGTTTGTCGTAATTTTCAATTTGTGGAATATTTTGTTACTTTCTATTGTAAATATTTTGATAAATAGATAGGCTGTGAAGCAAATAAAGAAACGATACAGTTTTTTTATTTTCATAATTCTTGAATAGATGATTTAAAAGGTTTTCAAAAACAATGGAATAACTAAAATTTCATAATCACGGCTCCCCTCAACATGTATACAGTTAGTTATATATTTTCCAAATATTATAATATACAATATTAATCTCATAGAAAAGGAACAAGTATATTTATCCAACTTAGCATAATATATTCAATTTATTCGTTTAATACACAATTTTTTTAAACAAATAAGCGTGCTCATTTCACTATAGATAGCTACAAAAGGCATCTTCTAATTTTCTAAAGAGAATTTGAAGGCAAATTACTTTACTATAACAACTCCACTTTGCAGCAGGTTTGCCTCTAGGTAGGATAAATATCTTGGTTAGCTACTCTGAAGCAAGAATTTCTTGGTAGAAATTTAGAAATGTTTTTCGAAGTGATGTGCTCTGCTTCTCAATTCTACGAGATACAATAAATTTAAAATTTTTATTATTAAGTAGCTATCTACTCATTAGCTTGCGATGATCGCAACGATTGTTTTCAATTATCTGCCAGTAATCATCACTGAGCACTAGTTCAACGCTATTCCTATGGGGCTGTTTTGCAATTAGCGATTATCGCTGAGCATTATTTGAATCTATTCCTATTGTTGGGTGATCATTGCTGAGTGAAGATCTCAACAATCGCTGCAGGCAAAACGTACCTTAACAAAGCTCTATTTTTGATTGGCTGTGCATTTTTTAATATTTAAGAAGAATTCAAATACCTTAACTCATGTCAATCCAAGTTACATATTAGTTAGCTATAGGTATTAAATTTGAAACTAATAAATAATTCTCTAATAGGTAAGTAGCTATCATTTATTATGATGAAATTATATATAAAAATGAAATAGTATATATAATATAACAAATTTAGTAGGGGTTTAACGTCTTCTTCGGTACCAAAGGCCATATTGCTGACGTCAAAAAGGAAATTAAATACTAGGGACATCGAAGTATCATTCGGAAAAGAAAGTGTAGCCTATGATGAATAAAGTTGCCTATTCCCAGTCTGTCAAAAGTTCATGGACGCAGAAAAGCTACTACAGAAATACAAATACTATCAATCACCAAGCAATCGCTGACTACACTCACTGAAGGTAGAGTAAAATGAAGAGGTGATAGTAATGAAGCCTACGAGCCTAGAGTTATCATTTTCAGCGCTATAGTAATATTTTCAATAATAGTAATAAGATATATTTGAATTTTGAATAGTACCTAATTAAATACTTTGAATAGTAATTATTATAAATTAAATAATAAATTTTAATAATGAATAATATGAAATATATTTGAATAGGTAGTAAATAGTAATATGAAATTAATTGAATAATGATAAAAAGATATGTAGTAGCTAATTGAATAATAATATCATTGTATATTGAAAGAACTCTTATGGCTTAGCAGAGAATGCAGATCTGTTTCTGAGTCTCATTTTAAGTCTTGAAATGGCCTGTACTTTGGCTCTAAAGGCCCCATGACTACTGGCGTGATGTCCTCCACTATGACGCTGCTTGAAGTCAACCTCTAGTTTGTAGAAAATACCTGCAGTGATTGAATTTAATTAATAAACTAATTAAAATAGTTATCAATTTTACTAAACCAGTAAGTTTTATTTCATAATAAATTTATTGTATGAACTTCCAAAAAGTCTGTTGAAGATATAAAGTTGTTTTAAATGAGTGTTGATGTACCTGTGTCCTAAAAAAAATGATACTGTGCTGTCAAAAATTGAGACAAAACTTACGAATAAATTATTTTGAATTATCATTCACAAATTATTTGATAGATTTTTAGGTTTACCTGGACTGAAAGGGGGCGGTTCCTTTTTCTTAGGATCGCATTTAGTTGAAGTATGTGCAGACCTTGTGGTGGACTCATTGTGCGGTGTCTTGACTGTAGCAGAGTCAGGTGAACGAGCCAAGCTGAGCCATGCTGTCAGGTCTCTCATTATTCTAGACTCCCTGTCCCTCTGTAGGTCCTGATTGTGCCTAACGGACCTGCTGGCATCCCATCGCCAACTGGGAGCTGCAACCACTTGGTAAGCTACGGTTCTCTTGGCTCTAGCGACGCGCCTCTGGAGAGTTGCTTTCATTTTGGGGGCTATTGTTTTAGTAGTCCCTCCACTGATTGCACTCCGTCCTCCCCCTTCGTCTTCGTCAGAAGAACAGAAAGCTTCTTCAGATATTGGCAGAGTAGATGATTTCTGTACTGAGTCTGACGGTTTAGTGTTTGGAGTAGCCAGCTTATGATTTGGTTGTGTGTTCTTGTCATCTGCTGATGAATTTTGAAGTTTTGATGCTGAATTTGATGTTGGTGCAGTTGTTGTGGTTACCATTGGTGTTGTCTGAGTTACACCTACACTAGGTCTGGGACTCTCCTTTTCACTATGGCCTCCTAGAGTTGACAGTCCTTTTGTGATGAAACAAGAGCGATCGAGAAAAGATCTGTCCTCCCAATTCGGCATTAGAGGGACATTACGCCAATATGAGCCTTGGTGTTGAAGAACAGTTGGTGGATTGTTTGGGCATATGAGAACTTGGTAGGTTAGTAAATCGTCGTAAATGCTGTGTAGAGATGCCCATTCCTCTTCTGGTCTCCTGGCAATTTGCACCGTGTGCTCAACCATCTGACAGCCCTGGAAATAAAATGTAGCTATGTTCACATTTAAGATAAACTTTTCACGATTGAAATTTAATTCGTGACATGTAGTGGCATTCCATATATACTGTAAGTAGGCACTTCCATTTTACTATACATACAATTCAATATTTTATTAGTCTTTTTATAAAAACGTTGTCATTTTTCATTGAAAGGTTATTTAACAGAGTAAAATTTTAAGAATAAATAAACCATTCCCTAAATGTATACAATTATTAAAATAACTTAACCGTATCTAAATATTATTGAACATCTTATTTAGTTATCTTCGAAAATAAAATGGTTTCTCGATTGAAAAATCCACATTGCTTTATTTATATTAAATTATTTCAAATATTCGTCTGCTTCATTTTAAAATGAATTAAAAATTCATGCTCCATACATTCCGTGATATAGATAATAGGACTCTTACTCTATCTCTCCTTTGACAACAATCCATCCTTGTAACTATTATTATATTAAATGATTTTATGATAATGTTCAATATGAGGAACTAGTGTTTCCTTTTTTGATAGAAAATTTTTATTATGGCGTTGAATGGATTTGAATAAGACCGCTCTTGTGAATGGCCATACTCTGCATCATTTACAACTGAAAAAAATCCCGCCATATCTATTTCACCAAAAGGAACGAACATTTCTAATGGGTAAAGGAGAAAATCTCAAAGCTCTGGCTCCACAACAGGGGTAGGAGTCTGTCTTGCCAAAGCCACTCAGTTCTCCATCTCCAAAGGAGGGCTCCAGTTTGTGTTTTCTGCAGCACCTCAAATCAGAGGCTGGGAACACGACGGCACAGGTAGAGCAGGGGAGAAAGTGAACCTGTAAATAGGTATAAATTAAATACAATAAACTTTTTACTTTAAAAGATTATGAAACAAGACATCATCACATTTCATACTCTTAAATAATTATACTCTTAAATAATTTTTCTGATTTTATATTCAAACCAACTTATTGTCTTACCCATTTTCTTTTTAATATATCATTTGCTGCTTCAGCTTACCTGTCCCCATAGCCGCCAGTAGGTAAGTCTCCAGGTTTTCAGTCTGTTCTTCAATTCCTTGACATGGTCCGTCAGAGACCAGGACATGTCTCTGTGATAAAGCGTATCATTGCTATAGATTAGAATGTTATTATTTTTTTAAAAGACAATATTTAAGAGGAACTTACGACTTAAATCTTAAGAAGTGGTTGAGAACACCCTGAAGGGGTCTCAACGCACTAAAAACTCTCCTTCGCGGCTGAGAGGATGCTGAAGGCAATCCCTCTCTGGATCGCAAGAGCCTTTCGCTGTTGAAACCAGCTAGGCAGTATTGGTAACCAGTTATTGTATAAGATAATAGTAATATCAATCAGTATTTGTATTAGTAAAGTGTATTGGTAACTAATTAAGTAATTGCATTAGTAAATTGTATGAAAAACCAATATGGGTTGTAAAATAAGTGTATGATAAAAATAGAATGCACTGTCTTAAACGTTATCTTGTAATTACTTCTCTTCACTATCAATATCTAAATAGTATTCTACTTTGTTTTTTTTTAGATTTGCTTTATACAACTGAATTTCAATAAATGATTTAGTAGTAGTTAACTTTTATATATTTCGCTATATTTCTCACCTGGTATGAGTATAGTGCACACTGCCTAGTGGAGTGACGTGAGTGTTCTGAGGTATGCACTCTACCAGTCTCTCCACTAGTCTAGTAACCAGAATACCACAGTCCTGACACCTGAAAATGGTATCTTTGTAATTCTGTCAAAATGTTAATAGTTTGGATCTAAACGAATTATCCAATCTTATCTGATATAAAATTTGTATGATAAGCTGCTTGACTTGAATAATAATCTATTTATCTCCATTACTGTAAAGGAGGGGTGTCAAGTTATTCGTATAGGAAATATACCTAGAGAGGAGATATTTCATCTTGTCAATTATAACAGTCTAATATCCTTGGGTCGCTGTAATATATACAAATTAATGCGATGATATGAAGCAGTATATTATTATTTACCAAGAGTCTCTTCTTTTCAAGATGGATTTTTTTTTCAAGATAGGTTTACTTGTAAAGAGTTGCTGAGGTTCTGAATATTCCTCTGGTTTGAGAGGGAGAAGTATCGCAAAGAGTCTGCAGCAGACGAGCGTAGAGACGACCTTGCAGTCGATCCTTGGGGTCCTGCAGCGCTTCTACCTCCCAGTGACTGAAGTGACGAGCCAACCTGAGGAAAACAGATTGTTAGAGGATTGTTTAAGCAATTGAAATATAAAATAAAAAAGTAATTTGAAACTTCAGATATGAAGAATAGTTCAAAGAATATCAATATTTTAAAATGGTAGAAATTAACTGATATAATTCATCTAAAATGATAAGAAATAGAGAGACTGTAATTTTATGAATATATTTCAAAACAAATGTCATCACTCATCATAATATCAGAATAGTTATTCATAACCTATTTTAAAAATTATATGAGAATGGCTCTAGATCTGCTGACCAATAATTGTCGTACAGGGAGTATTTTTAAATTGCTAGAAAACCATTTGAAAACATTTTGAATGGAATAAAAATAGTTCAATGAACATTTTTCTACACTCAAAGACCTATTCGACTTGAGTAACCTGTTGAGAAGACTATCCGGAAGACAGTTGAGATTGGCCTGACTGGTGATAACTTCTTGAGCATGACTGTGGATGTACAACAACACTTCCTGTACCAGTGGAGCCATTTTAAGAAAATCCGCACTGATCAGAAGGGAAACGGCAGACTTGGGCTCTTTTTTGGAGAAAATTAGTAGAAAAACATGAAATATACTCGGTACTTCTGTAATCTTTTATCACGAAATAGTTATGTAAATGGTTCAAAAATCACAAGTTCCAAATTATTAGAATTCTCGGTTATGATCCATCTTTTCTTCTCACCAAGTTCTGGCTGCAAGTGATCCGTTGTAGTGCCTGCCTTAACCCACCGCAGTAACCACTCGAAAACAGAAATGTCGCAATGAACTGAAATGTCCACATCTTCCAGCCTCTGACCTTAACACAAACACTCTAATAATCATTATTCCATACATAATGAAAACTACTACAAAGCTAAAGAATATCTATATTGCTATTAGCTTGGTCCACTTCAAAACTTTGTAGGCTTGTGATTTTGTATCCAATATAAATTTTTCAACAGTATTGATTAAGATTTATATTAACTGTAGTTTTGAAAGAAGAGCATAGATTTGCTCAATATTTCTAGTGATAATAAAGAAAATAAAGAAAAGAAATATGAGGTGATTGTAATACCTTGATTTACCACTTATGTTAAAAATTAAGTTCTTTCTAGCTTTTCAAGTTGCTCTTAGAAGTGTAATATGGTAGATCTCAATATTCACTTAATGTATTAGATAGCTAATGTGAATCCCTATTTATTTTCCAATCTGTTCAATTTGAGAGATAAAGAATTTATTGGTAGTTTACTCGCCTTCAGTGAGATCAGCGAAATAACCAATGTGTTTAATTAGAAGGTCTCTTGAGCAGCTGAAATCTTGTCGAAGTCCGTGAGCCTCATCACAAACATGAATTACGATATTGGGACTGCAAATGAACAGTTAAGATTGAACTGTGATGTCCAATAAACGATGTATGAAATTTAACAATACATACAAATAGTCATCCTTAAGAATTATTACACAAAGTACATGATAAGAAATGTGTCCAAATTTTATACCTCCTATCCGATGCAGTGGTAGCTGGAGTAGTTTCATTCAGTTGGTCATCGTCTAGTTCTGAACTTTCTTCAAATTTGACTGGTGTAGATTGACTAGAGCTTTTAGTATCTGGTGTCCTGATGGAAATCAATGAAAAATTTAACATTCACTATCATAAAAAGTGTCTCGCTGCTCAAAGATTTTAAGCCATTGTTGATTTCAGCAATGGGTTTCAATAAATTCCACCAACCTCGAAGATTTTTTAGTTTCACCCGTATCTGTTTTAGTAGTAGGAGTAGTAGGTCTACTTCTTATGGCAGATTGTAGAATCTTTTGAACTTCGGAAGAGGTCGAGGAGCCTTCTTTAGTATTGCTGTCATTCTTCAATGTTCCTGAAGACTTATTCTCTGGTTCGATAAGCTTAGAACTGTTTCCTCCCTTGTTTTGAGAATTTACTAAAGGTGTCGCTCCTTTCGATAATGAAGACTTCTCAGATGATGTTGTTGTAGAATTTGAGGAACACACAGGTAAAGCCTTTGCATTACTTGAAATAGGATTCGAGGTCAAGTCCAAGGAAGAAACAAGATACGGGAGAATCGAATCTAGCAAACCATCCTGCGACAAGAGACATCGTAAATTAAAAAATATTTTGTATTATACGATGAAGAACATTGTTTATTACCAAAATCAGCGTTTTACAACCTTTTCCCTTAACACAAAACTCATATACCTACCTACTTTATTTTATAATATTATCATCATTTTACTCCATTAAAAACTTTATCTACATTTTTAGACGCAGATAAGAGGTGTGGAGAAATGAATTATCAGAACAATGTTAGGTACTATTGTGAACATGATATTCAGACAACATCACTCTAGTCAACATTTGAAAACGCATTCATAAAATAATTTTATATTTCCTGCATATATTACCTCTAAAATAACTTGTAAAACTCCTAGAGTTTGATTGGGATTTCGAACAGCTGGGTTTTCCAAGAGTTTCGACCACGTCTCGGCAGTTTCCTCGGGATTGGGTGGCTTAGAGATCGTCAAGCGATGGACAGTGCTTGTATTCGTTCCTAACTGTGATGGTAGAAAGATAAGGATTACTATTATCATCAGTGAAAAGAGATATAATTTACACTGTAATATTTGTTAAATAAATTTAGAAGTGATAGTCATTTCAAATAAGTCCCCGGTAACTAGATTGTATTTGGTAAGTGGTTAATTATCGTACCACTGACCTGTCTTTTGGCGTGCTGAGCGGCAGTGTGAAGTCTTGCCGCTGACAGAAGAAGCTGCAAAACATTGCCCACTGTAACGTCAGCTCTGCGACCAGATGAAACTAGTGTACTAGTACCTATAGCAGATCTTCTACTAGTCGACATAGAATTCATTTCAACTGGTAAACAACTGAGAGAGACAGTATGTCAGTATTAACACTGGCAAGAACCTTTTACAATTTTCATCAATATTCGAAATATTATTTGGTTGATTTGACATAAGCTGCAAATTCCCGAAGTTAAAACTACCCATAATGTATTATTCTAGTTTCAGTATTAAATTTTCACGTGTTCAACCATGACTGTTAATAACTTCAACGGTTCGATAAAGTTTCTATGCATTTGTTAATCATTTATAAATCACTAATCCACTGAGGCTATTGAACCCATTTAAATAATTGGAAAGCCAGGTTGTGGTCCTTGTATAATTTTAAAGGTATGCAGTTAACTAATTGACCAACCCCTTCCGAATGCACTGAAACCTGATACATTTATCTTTTTAGTGTGGCGTTAAAAGGTATAAATGAGCTTTTATTCTAAGAAATATCTAATCATATATATGAACAATGATTATGGCTTATCAACTGTGTTGCCTTTATTCAGTTCTTCTGACTAAAAAGAATAAAGTTTAATAATGTCAAGTAAACTGTACCAGGAAAATGTAAATTCGTAATAATGTCTCACTATTACTTCTTTGAACGGAATTCTGATAACTTCTTCTCAGCACGAAACTGATTTGAAAGCTTCAGGGTAGAGTTGTCATCATAGTTGCCATGGAGACGTGACTCTCGCTTCTGCAGACTAAGTAATTGTCTTCTGAGAGTACGATTGACACCATAATCTGAAGGCCAATCGTTGAGAATACGATTGGCACAACACTCAAAATACCAATCGTTGAGAATACGATTGGCACAACACTCTGCCAATCGTTGAGTGTACGATTGACACAATAGGTAATCTGAATGCTCCCAATAGGCAATTATATTTTGACGATATAATATTGTTCGCACGCTAGATCTGCCATATTTCTAATTTTCACTAACTGTATTTAATTGATTAAAACTGCTATGTTTTTCGTATATAGAGTGACTGAGCGTTGCATATCAATTATATTATTAATTCAGTAACAAGAGAGTGTTTTAAGTAGCTCATAAAAAGGATTTTGGAGACATCAGATGTAAATAGATAATAGGTTATTATTTTTAATAATCAACTGTTATTTATGCACCAAATGTAGCAGCATAAATTTGAATGATTAAATTAATAGGGTTTTTGTTTGACTTTTTTTCAAATTAGTACTCAATGACAAGCTCTCATTTTATTTTTAATTCAGTTTATATTTCAGTGTTTTCAAATACAAACAATTACCGATTTTTATCAATGAGAATTACTCAGAAAAGAAGGATTTATTAATTATTATATTAAAAAATGAAGTAGATGTGTTGTTTAGAAAAAAAATCTGAAAGAAAATTAGATGCTGTATCATCTTATACTTTCAGTTCAGTTAATAAGAGATTGAAAATTGATATTAAGATTATTGAATTTTGATATTCGATACGAAGATCATTAGGTAGACTAGGAACAATTTAATTAACCTACTCACCTATTTAGTCAGAGACAATCAATGGCAGTGTCAAGCAGCTGGAAATTCTTATCAGGTTTTACATATACAGTGAATTTTCTGAGTTATGAATTAGTCTTGGTTTCTTCATAACTCGGAGCCACTTCATATCTCGGGGACACTGATAGTTTTCTATGATTATTATCTTGGAGAAAACTTTGGTTTTAGGGATAACTAAGAAGAAACTCATGACGTAAATCGTTTTCTGTAATTTACACATAGAAAATACTTCATAACTCAGGTGCATTTCATAACTCAGGTCCTTCATTACTCGAGTGCTTCATATCGAAGAACTTCATAACTCAGGAGTTTTACTGTAATATAGACTATGAAATAGTTTATTTCAAGTTGCAACGATTAACATAGAAGTTTGGTCGGTAAAACACAGTCGGCAAAATTTGAAACAGTTGTCGCTACCAGTATTGCGATTAATTTAGAACAATACTAAAAAAAATACCACCGATTAACATTAATACTACCAGTCGATACTTAAATCATCATTTTTGGTTTAATACCAACATTTTTGTGCAAAGTATATATACATATTCATAGTATTATTATATAGTTGCAGCTATGGCCTGAAGAAAATTTAAAGATATTTAAAGGGCCTCCATCTTGTTTACTTTTTTATATTTCATTATTGTTAATTTATCATTTAATTTTTATTTAATTAAAAATTAAATACAATTACTTTTTCGTTTTCAGTGAAATTAATGAAATAAACTAATTCAATGTAACATTTGTACCCATTCAGTTTCTATTTCTATTTCATTATGAGTGTAATAAGTCAAATAATAATAGTTAGAATTTATAGTTTAATGATTATTATTATTGTTGATCAATATATTCTATTACATTGAGTTGGTTTAACGTGTATATCTATAGGTTAAAATTGCCTGTAATATCAGTGTACGAATCTATGTATATTAATTAAAGTTAGACGTTAAATGTATTTTAATTAAGTTTATATCCATAACTTTATACGTACGCATGGAAATATTTACCAGTATCGATACATTCATTTCTATATATGGTTCTACTGTTGCTCGCATAGCATCAAATATAGATTGTAGATATGTTAAATTCACCATTGAATGTCAAATTTTAACAAACAGTTGTAATAACATTTTATGAACTTTTATGCAACAATTTTATTTTTTGTTTTTATCAAGTGAATGTGAAAATATTCCCTAATTTTGAATAGAAATCAATGTCAAAATAAAATAAGAAATTTAAAAAATAGAATCACATTTTTCAGTTCTAGATCATTTTATTCCATTTAATTATGGCCATGGTTGATTGGAAGATACTCAATTGTTACATTGGTCTGTGAGTGCCTCATTGATTTAAAAATCATTTCAAAATTATATAGTACGTTAATTAACATTGTGAATGTTAAACTATCATAAATATCATAAAAATGATATTTGAAAAAATGATAAAAAAACTATCATAAATATCATAAAAATAGTTTTATTCTTTGAATAACTTCAAATAAAGAAATAGATAGGGGAAAAAGTTGGCCCTCTATGGGCCCATGTGGGCACTATGTTGACAAATCGTATCGGTACTATGTGTTTTTTTGCAAGATGAGCCAACATGATGACAGCATGGACTGTTATGCTGAAACCATCTTGGCCCAAGATGTTACCAATATGTTAATCAAGTTTCAGTCATATAATGTTGATACTCTATATATTAATCAAGTTGGGCCAATATGACAATTCAATGGGATGGATTCGCCACATTGAACCAACCTTCTCCCAAGGTAACATTCCATGAGGAAAACCAAATTATCTCCATGTAATTTCTAGGCTACTTTTCAGTCTGCCATCTCTTGCACATCTAACCAACTAGTGCCCATGTTGGCACAATGTGTCATGGTTGCTTGGCATTTACTACCATATGCCAAACTAAAATGATTTAATCTTAATTAACTATTCTCTACGAGAGTACTTTTGATGAATAAAAGAAATAATAATAAAGAATGGGATTAAAATATTAATTGATTTTGTGAATATAAGTTTTCCTTACAAATATACATGTTTCTTCATTTATTTTGATATTCAGTCCTTTTCAAGCAATAGAAGTTATGGATAAACCTTAACTAGATAACAGATCGCACATTAGGAAATAGATAAAATCATACTTTTGCATAATATTTCTCAAACTTATATGTGACTGAACAATAATATAATTTAAAAACTATTAATTCAACACTTTGCGATGACACTATTTGGAGCATTTATATATATATATCTTTGAATATAAATATATAATTAATTTTCGTATCTGCAATATTGACTGTAACATTTATCGTGACTGGCTACTAATATAATATACAGGGTGACTCACAAAAAAGTGTACCCAAGTTTGAATTAATATCAATATCGTACACGTAAAATCTTAAGCAATGACTGTGGTAGAATGGATACATGAAAAAAATCTAACTTTTAACTTTACTTCAACTCATTTTTTAACTACTTATAATAAAATATTTATATTAATTCTAAGTTGGGTACAATTTTTTGTGGGTCACCCTGTATAACATAACATTTCTATTTTAATTCTGGTAAGTAACGATAACTGAATCATGAATGACGATTCAGATGGTTTATTAATTTAATTCTATATTGGCTAGTTCTAGAAAGATCAGTGATACCATGATAAAAGCTGTTAAAGTCTAATAATTTGAAATTTAATGTCGCTTCACGCTTTCCATAGCAATCTAGTTGATTAAATACTAAAATAAAACATGATATTATACCAAACCAATTGAATCCGAATTTCATCATGAAACGATTTTAATTTCTCTAGATACGCTATAACTTCCATGAGTACGGAAAAGTGGATTAAATTTCTCTCCGTAATTAACTGACGGAAGGAAACATTCATTGCCTTGAGTGAATCTAAATCATCGCAACCAGCTCGATTTAGCAGTTCGTACCTGCCCTACACAGCAGCCTACAGCAGTTCGCACCAGCTCTACTTGGCAGTACGTATCTGCTGTACATTAGTTAGTACCTGCTGTACACAGTAGCTCTTGCATGCTCTACAGCAGTTCATGTCAATGATTTATGAGAAAAAGTTTTCTGGAGGGATAATTTTCTGGGGATCAAAGGAAAAACTGTACTATTTTCCGCTAGATTTATATCCTGCTATGTAAAATTACGGGTCTAGGACAATTCGTCCACGGACATTTCGTCCACGGATATTTCGTCCACGGACATTTCGTCCACGAATTGCTTAATTTTGTATTTTAAAGTGTATATGGGATATATTTCACAATATTTTTCACTATTACATTAATAGGCATGTATAAATACATAATAATATTAGGTATAGTGATTTATTCCGGACAATTCCATATGAACAAAAAAAAAAAATTAGACATGATAAACGGTTTGACTGTATATTTAAGTTATATATCTCCTTTAATATTTTGCATAAATAATTAATGAGTTATGAGTATCCAAAATATGGAACTGAAATAACAGGGTGAAATGAAATAATTACAATAGGTAAATAATAATGATTATATATGGTTTTATTATGAGTCCGAAAATATGGAACAGTACAATAGCATGGACGGTTTTACGTTTAAATAATTAAAGGCAACACTAGAAAGTACCAATATCTATCTAATTCTTTTATAACATAATTCATTATCAATCTCTTGTTAAGTAGTATATTATATACTTGTATCATGTATGAATTTTTATTCAATCACTGTTAAAAAATGTGTTATAAAAAAGTAATTTCTGTACCAATATTACTTTTAATAACTTAATCTGAGTAATAATATTGATTTTTATTGTAGTTATTGTTATTATGTCCACTATTTTCTATGTTTATATACTCTAATAACTTCAAGACATGCCTCGCTATTATTACAGATTTTATAAGACAATGGAATAATAAAAGCGAGGCCTGCCTGTATATCATTAAAAAGTTTTCAGTTATATTATTTTACTGTTGCCGGCCAGTAGGAGCAGGAGAAGAAGATTACAATAAGAATTATGGCAAAGACCATGATGTATAATTACCATCAACAAATGGTGTTTACTACTTTTATGTTGCAAAATATCTGTAAATAATGTTCAATATAAATTATATACACATTATAAATATAACACAAAATAAAGCATTTCGTGGACGAATTGTCCGTGGACGAAATGTCCGTTGGATGAAATGTCCGTGGATGAAATGTCCGTGGACGAAATGTCCGTTGGATGAAATGTCCGTGGACGAAATGTCCGTTGGATGAAATGTTCGTGGACGAATTTTCCGTGGACGAAATAATGTCCATGCACGAAAATTACGTATGGGAAGTTGCTAACTTTTTGGTAACGTAGTTTGCGTTAATCCCAGAATCTCTTACAGGTACATTCTATAAACAAAACATAGCATATATATTTGAATAATATTTGTATCCTACAAAAAAAAAAAAAATTGAATGGACTATAAAAATGAAACTTGGGTGTCATGTACCTTCTCCCAATCTGGGTTGGATGGCTCGTCCGAACTGGTGAAAGAATATCACCCAGAACTGTCTTTTGTGCAGTGCATTGTTCTTGCCATGGCTCTGGATTGGGCCTATTTGGTGATTCTTGGAGCAACCAGAGGCTGTACTCTCTACGAGATCAACGCTTATGCTGTTGGTGCGGTCACCAGAGACGCTATCGGAGGGGACAGTCGGTGCAAAACTCCAGACAGAGTTATTGGTGAGAGTATATATGAGTACATAATCATCCTTATTCCTGAAATGAATATCTTTAATAATAATTTGAATATTCTCTCTTGATTAGGTTGTCCCAATGGTAATACATTTCACCTTGTTGGAGAAATTTTACACGAAAACGACACCTGTGGTATTATTAATGCGAAACACATCTGCACCGAGACTGGCATTCTTGAATGGCAAGGTATTTATATTTGCATTTCTTTAGTATATAAGACTATCTATAGTATATTAATACGATAGCGTGTGTTTTAGTGTATGTCACTTACTGAAGTAATGAGTGGTTTGTAAGTGGAACTGTTAGTAGAGGAAGTGAAGGTGGGAGAAGTGAAAGTAGGTGAAGTGAAGGTGGGAGAATTGTGGGAGCAGTGCAGATAAATTGTGGACCTAAAATATAACTGAGTTTAGGTAAAAGGTTGGATGGTGATAATATTCAATGGATGAAATTAACTGTTAGAACTTCAATAATTTATTAGATTGAATTAACATACTCTCCTTAATTAAACTGTTTGGCAAACTGAAACGTTGATTTTTGTTGATTAGACCAAGACTAAAACCTACTTGTTGATTTCGCAATTCCTCGGAATATTCTCTAATACAATGAATGAATGAAATAAATTCCTAAGATAATTAACATAATTTAAGATATTATGAATTCGTTGGATTCATGGGAAAAACATAAAAAAATTCTTCAGATTCATCGATTCTGGCATTTTATGTCAATTCGTGTCATGAATTATTTTATTCATTCCTAGGAAATATCTAATTAATTCATTGCATGTTGAATGGTATTAATTAGAGGATATTCACGCACAAGCTGCATTCCATTTCAAATCTATCCCAATGATACCCGTCGTCGGTTTATTTATGGTTCTAGGTAAATTCTCCCGCGGAAAATTCCACCACGGAAAGTTCCACCAGGTAAGTTCCACCGCTGGTAAGTTCCACCACGGAATATTCCACCGCCGGAATAGTCCACGACGGAAGATTCCACTGCATAATACTGGATTTCATTTACAGAAGGTATAGCATTTAACATTAAAGGATTTAAAGAAAAATGTTTTTTGGGGATAACAGAACAACATTTCATTAGTAATGTTATATAATAATAATAATAATACTTTATTGAATTAAAAGACATACATTACAAATTTAAAAAGAAAACAAAAGTAGATTAATTCAAGCCCATAGAAGTTCCATTGGAACTTTTTGGGCAAACAGAGTCTAAGAGCAATAAATGTGACTAATACAGATTAAAAAATAAAAATACATAGATAACGAAAGTAGTATATAGGGCTAAAATAAAATTGCCAAACATAAAAAAAAAACATTACGGGACAAGGGTTATATTTCATAAGATTCCAGCAAAAACTGTTTATATTTATTCTTGAACATTAAATTCGATTCTAATATTAATTGGAATAGTGTTCCATACTTTGGGACCAGCATAAAATACTGACCTTTGACATTGACTTAATCTTTGATAAGAAGGGACAGCTTCAGAATGATTTCTGGTATTATAAGAGTGAGTAGGAAAACTGACATTGCCGGAAGAGGACTGCCTGTACATGTTAAGTCAAGAACTTAAGTCAAGAACTACGAGATAAGCTAAGGCGAACATATGAAATAATAGACAGATCAAACGATCTTTTAAATATGAATCAATTATATTCTAAATAAAATTTAAATCGTGGAAATTTAACAATAAAGTTCCACTGCCCCATGCAGTGACCAACAATTTGGATTCCGCTTGATTCTCCTTTAAACATATATATGTTGAAACTGAAATTATGGATAATATTTTGTTTGTAACACAAATTGTATTTTATATACATTATCTATCACCCAAGTCTTTAAATGTACCTATATATAATACAATTTAAATCAGCGACGATAAAAGGTGGAATTATTGAAATTAACTCGTACTGAAATAAAAATTTTAATTAGTATTGATATATTTTAATATTTTAAGACCAGGTGTAGACAAATATTTATTGAAATATCTCCTTATAACTAACAGAAAAAAGAAAATTAACTTAACAGAAAAAATCATTATACATCTAAGAAATAAATTCCATAGATAGTTTTCAATATATCCTCCCTTAGCCTTCACCAAACGCCTCAACCTGTCAGAAACTTGACTACACGCAGCACGGATGGCTTCTTCTAGAATTTCGTTCCAACATGTCGTTAATTTTTGCTTCAGAGCGTTCACATTTGATTGATTAGAAGAGCAGGCTTTACTCTCCAAAATACTCCAGATGGAAAAGTCCATAGGGTTCAGATAAGGAGAGGAAGGAGGCCTTAACTCCTTCGACCAGAACCCAGCCATATTCTTCTTGCACCATTCTTGAACGCAATTAGCCGTGTGGGACGTGACTCCGTACTGCTGGAAGGTAACACCTGTTTTACCGAACGTTGTGTTCACCCAAGGCACCAATTGATCCTCCAACAACTTCAAATAAACGTGCTGGTTCACCTTTACACCCTCTTCAATGAAGAAAAGAGGACTCTTCTTTCCAGATGAGGTTACCCCGGCCCAGACCATGACAGAAGCTGGTTTTTGTCTCCTAAACATCAGCCTGTCGTTCAGAGGAATATCGCGCTTATTCACTGCATAAATCCGGTCGATCTGATGATTGTGGACGGCTTGGACCGTGAATAACTTCTCATCAGTCCACAAGACCGGAGGATGCGTGTCGTCTCTCAGCTTTTCCAGAAGAAGCTTTGCTCTTTCTGCATCGTTCCATAGCTCACACCAGACGCTGATGCCAATTTCCTGACGCTTCTTTCAGGATTCCTCCTGATTTTCTCCCGGGTGTTTTTGATGAGCTTAGAGGTCCTAACCTTGCAATCTGGAGTGCTCTTTACCTTTGGGAGGGTCGAACCTGTCTCTCTGAAACGCTTCAGAGCCTTGTAAACACCAGATCTACTCGCAGGACCCTTCAAAAGCTTGCATATTTGACCCGGGGACTGTCCTGATTCAAACAGTTCCTGAATTGTCGACGCTATCAGAGCTCATAACTAAATTAATATTTAGAAATACCTCTGAAAGTAAAATATAACAGTTAGTGCATATAATGAGCTATCCAATAGTGTAAATAGATGGATAATTTTCACGTTTTAAAGGTTTTAAAATTAAACATTAAAATTTGTTTACACCTGGTCTGATCACTCTGTAAAAAGAAAAATTACAAAGCTGGAACTTTCTGTAGCTGTTTAATAATCTCTTTTGAAACTATTACGATATAAAATTTAAATATGATGTGTTTCAACTTAATTTTGAAAATAAAGTTAAGCAAGTAAATTGCGGTACATTAACTAGCTTCGACCTGAAACGACAGACATACGAATAAAAATATTAAAAAAATACATAAGATATATAAATCATAACACGTAATGAGTTTCTTTTGATATGTAACATCTTAATATAAATGCAGTTCAGCAGGTCTCTGATTTAGACATTAAAAACATGCTTGTCATATTGCTGCTTAATATATTAACCTTTTCAATAATGAAGCATAACGAAATTTATTTTTGTATCAAATATTAAAATCTGAACTTTAGTGTTTCTGTTGATAGATTCAAAAAGTTAAGTTTATCAGTGTTGCCAATAGGTTGGTGTTCCAATACCAGCGTCATAGTCTGTCACTATTAAAATATTTAATGCCGATATAATGGATTATTAATTGTTTTATTTATATATATATAATTATCAATAACCTAGACTTAGAAATACATTTTAAAATAAACTGTTTAATTGTATATTTTTTCAAAATGGTGAAATCTTCCGCGGTGGAATTTTCCACAATTTGCATTTAACGCCGGTGGAATCTTCCGCGGTAGAATCTTCCTGGTGGAACTTTCCGCGGTGGAATTTACCGGCCACGTTATTTATTTATTTGGTGTCGGCTTCTTAAGAATGATAAGAGAGTTCTATAAAGCTTGGAAAAAATTGGAAATTTATACATTACAACCGAGTCAGTTATTAGTAGAAAAAGTAAAATATACATTTTTTCACGCCCACTCCCAACCCCCAGCCAGACCGCTAACCTAATCTTAGGTGGACTATAACTCAATACATTTATAACGTATAGTGTTTGTTAAATTTTCAGCGAAAGTATTTTTGGCGAAAGAACCGGTCACCACTGAATGTATTGACCCTAGCAGAACCTTCCGTTTCTCACCAACTGACTGCATGATACTAGTTATATCATTCCATGCCTTCATATAGTCTAATTAAGCTGAAGAATATTCATTCATTTAGTTTCATTTTTCTCATGAAATAAAATCGGAAAAACTTGAAACTTTAAAATGAGGCTTAAAACTAAATGTTCAGTGTCCTTCTCTACAGTAACACCTGATCCATCCCCTCCACTGACATCCTGCACCTCTCCATTCCAACAAGTGACAGTTGGTTGCATGTACATCCACAAAACCTGCTGGGGAACTGTGAAACAACATGAAGAGATCTGTCAGTTCATGGGTGCAAAGCTGGCCTCTCCAAGCACCCATGCAGAATTTGTGGCTCTGAAGGATTTCCTAGAAGACAGTGAGATAATAATTATTTACAATCCTTGGTAGCAAATTGTGAAACAAAGAATACACAGATCATTTAACTTTAAATTGATAGGGAGCCAAGTTCAATTTATCTACAATAGGTATAAATAGTTTTTGATTCATTGATTTCAATTGAAATAGAAACCAATTTTTGCAACTATATGATAAAACATTTATTTACAATACATTTCAAGTGATATAGAAGTTGATACAAGAATGAATGTCTTACAGAACACACTCACAGCAACGATCAGTTTTATGCTGGTGTGAAGTATGACGCAGGTACGAGTTCTTGGGTTTGGATGTACAGCGGACGCCCTGCCGAAAACAACGAGTGGAATAATCTGCCATGGACATCATCAGGATGTGTTCAAATGGCAATATGGACTCAGTACAAATTAGACCTTCTTCCCAATTGTGACCCTAAGATGTTACTCTGCATGGCTGATCTTCCTTAAGATACCAATTTGAGTTTCGTTATCTAAATTTGGCTTACAAGTATATTTTATATAATTCTTTCAAATAATTTGAAGTTAATTCATGACATGAATTTGATTTATCTTTACTCTTGTTATGATGACGAGTTTAAATATTATTTACACAACAACATTATTAAGAATGTATTCAGATACACAACATAATAAGTTGTAAAAGCTATAATCTTCATCTGAGTGATAAAAGCAAAGATATTATACTGCAATAAGATACACTACTTGTCACAAATTTCTGTTTTAAAAGTGTTTTCCCTGCCATCTAGTTTCAAAGGCTGGAAATCGAATTGAAATGTAGTAAAGACAATCAAGGTATGTTGTGTGCGTGACGTCATAACAGCAACACTCTAAAAAAATTTTAAGACAATTGTTAGCGCATATTTGTTTATGCGCAGAAGAGTCTAAAACTCATATCAAGGCGTAGCTTACCTTGTAAGTTATAATATATCTTTTTATTTCAATATTCGTAAAAGAACGAGGTTTATTATAAGTTCTTTTCATCAAAATAATAGATACTTTTTGCACATTAGACGTGACCAAGAGTGGAAGAGAAAATCTATAAATTAACAACCGTAATGAAATTACATATTAACCTTCAATCGGTTCAATAATTGTAATAAATGAACAATATTATTTCTATAAATCTTTCTTACATATTTAAGATTAATTACAGTTCCATTTTCATTCATTTTAGAAAGGCATTCTTGTATAAATAACTGTTCAAGTGTTGTCAGAAATAACTTCTCTTATTAGATCTATTAGTGCATGATGTCCATTACACAGAAAAAACGTTCAGAGAGTTTCTGATATTATTGAATAAAGTCATCACTTACTTTTAAAATTGCAATGTAAGGTTTCAAACTTTCTAATAGAAAGACTTCGTCATCAATTCAAGGGTCAAAAATGCTAAATCGTTAATCAAACAATGTATCTTCACATATGTCAGGTTTCTTTCAGGTCCGGCTCCTCTCAGTGATTTTTTAGCACTGACAGGAGCCGGTACTGTGTGAATGTGTCCATTGGAAAATCTCTGATTGCAATTTTAAAGAATTAAAAAATTGTGTTGAATTCGTGTTAAAAATATTAAAATACGAATATAGAAAAATCGACGAATTCTACGCGATGAATTGTCCTCTACGATTTGTCCCTAACGAATTTTTTGCGAATTTTTTTCCCTAATTTACTCTTAATTATAAGACAATGCGAGAGATACGTAGTTATTAAACCTTTAATTCTTCTACTGAAAAGTCTAACAGAGAAGCTTTAGAGTCACTTTTTCTTATGTAATGAATAAAATATACATTTTCTGTTAACTTTGAAATATTATATAACTTTAGCTCTATAAATATAAATTGTTCTAGAGAAATTTTAATTATCGTGGACAGGAGCTTTAAAACATGGAGTTATTATTGTTCATCGTTATCATCTTGGTTTACCAATTTCATGCTAAATAATTTTACATTGTAGCTATTAGTTATTAATGTCTAATATCGTATATTGTCACTGTATTATCTCCAAATAAAAGCAATGTGTGTTATTATGATTATTTATTTACATCTTTTGTGTATGGATCTGATATTAAAGCGCAGATACTCTGAAAATAAATCAACTAATGCCAAATTTACTCTGAAAGTTATGAATTGAACCAAAATATACTCTTGGCAACTTTAGCTTGCAGCTTCTTTTGTCAAAAGTCGATAAATGACTTAGTACTGGTTAAACGTTTGCTTAGTAGTGGTTAAACGTTTGCTTAGTAGTGGTTAAACGTTTGCTTAGTAGTGGTTAAACGTTTGCTTAGTAGTGGTTTAACGTTTGCTTAGTAGTGGTTAAACGTTTGCTTAGTAGTGGTTAAACGTTTGCTTAGTAGTGGTTAAACGTTTGCTTAGTAGTGGTTAAACGTTTGCTTAGTAGTGGTTAAACGTTTGCTTATTAGTGGTTAAACGTTTGCTTAGTAGTGGTTAAACGTTTGCTTAGTAGTGGTTAAACGTTTGCTTAGTAGTGGTTTAACGTTTGCTTAGTAGTGGTTTAACGTTTGCTTAGTAGTGGTTAAACGTTTGCTTAGTAGTGGTTAAACGTTTGCTTAGTAGTGGTTAAACGTTTGCTTAGTAGTGGTTAAACGTTTGCTTAGTAGTGGTTAAACGTTTGCTTAGTAGTGGTTAAACGTTTGCTTAGTAGTGGTTAAACGTTTGCTTAGTAGTGGTTAAACGTTTGCTTAGTAGTGGTTAAACGTTTGCTTAGTAGTGGTTTAACGTTTGCTTAGTAGTGGTTAAACGTTTGCTTAGTAGTGGTTAAACGTTTGCTTAGTAGTGGTTAAACGTTTGCTTAGTAGTGGTTAAACGTTTGCTGAGTAGTGGTTAAACGTTTGCTTAGTACTGGTTAAACGTTTGCTTAGTAGTGGTTAAACGTTTGCTTAGTAGTGGTTTAACGTTTGCTTAGTAGTGGTTAAACGTTTGCTTAGTAGTGGTTGAACGTTTGCTGAGTAGTGGTTAAACGTTTGCTTAGTAGTGGTTAAACGTTTGCTGAGTAGTGACTAAACGTTTGCTTAGTAGTGGTTAAACGTTTGCTGAGTAGTGGTTAAACGTTTGCTTAGTAGTGGTTAAACGTTTGCTGAGTAGTGGTTAAACGTTTGCTTAGTACTGGTTAAACGTTTACTTAATAGTGGTTAAACGTTTGCTGAGTAGTGGTTGAACGTTTGCTTAGTAGTGGTTAAACGTTTGCTGAGTAGTGGTTAAACGTTTGCTTAGTACTGGTTAAACGTTTGCTTAGTAGTGGTTAAACGTTTGCTGAGTAGTGGTTAAACGTTTGCTTAGTACTGGTTAAACGTTCACTTAATAGTGGTTAAACGTTTGCTGAGTAGTGGTTGAACGTTTGCTTAGTAGTGGTTAAACGTTTGCTGAGTAGTGGTTAAACGATTGCTTAGTACTGGTTAAACGTTTGCTTTGTAGTGGTTAAAAGTTTGCTGAGTAGAGTAGTGGTTAAACGTTTGCTTAGTAGTGGTTAAACGTTTGCTGAGTAGTGGTTAAACGTTTGCTTAGCAGTGGTTAAACGTTTGCTTAGTAGTGGTTTAACGTTTGCTTAGTACTGGTTTAACGTTTGCTTAGTAGTGGTTAAACGTTTGCTTAGTAGTGGTTTAACGTTTGCTGAGTAGTGGTTAAACGTTTGCTTAGTAGTGGTTAAACGTTTGCTGAGCAGTGGTTAAACGTTTGCTTAGTAGTGGTTAAACGTTTGCTTAGTAGTGGTTTAACGTTTCCTTAGTAGTGGTTTAACGTTTGCTTAGTAGTGGTTTAACGTTTGCTTAGTACTGGTTTAACGTTTGCTTAGTAGTGGTTTAACGTTTGCTTAGTAGTGGTTTAACGTTTGCTTAGTAGTGGTTAAACGTTTGCTTAGTAGTGGTTTAACGTTTGCTTAGTAGTGGTTAAACGTTTGCTTAGTAGTGGTTTAACGTTTGCTTAGTAGTGGTTTAACGTTTCCTTAGTAGTGGTTTAACGTTTGCTTAGTAGTGGTTTAACGTTTGCTTAGTACTGGTTTAACGTTTGCTTAGTAGTGGTTTAACGTTTGCTTAGTAGTGGTTTAACGTTTCCTTAGTAGTGGTTTAACGTTTGCTTAGTAGTGGTTAAACGTTTGCTTAGTAGTGGTTAAACGTTTGCTTAGTAGTGGTTTAACGTTTGCTTAGTAGTGGTTTAACGTTTGCTTAGTAATGGTTTAACGTTTGCTTAGTAGTGGTTTAACGTTTGCTTAGTAGTGGTTTAACGTTTGCTTAGTAGTGGTTAAACGTTTCCTTAGTAGTGGTTAAACGTTTGCCTAGTAGTGGTTTAACGTTTGCTTAGTAGTGGTTAAACGTTTGCTTAGTAGTGGTTTAACGTTTGCTTAGTAGTGGTTTAACGTTTGCTTAGTAGTGGTTTAACGTTTGCTTAGTAGTGGTTTAACGTTTGTTCAGTAGTGGTTTAACGTTTGCTTAGTAGTGGTTAAACGTTTGCTTAGTAGTGGTTAAACGTTTGCTGAGTAGTGGTTAAACGTTTGCTTAGTACTGGTTAAACGTTTGCTTAGTAGTGGTTAAACGTTTGCTTAGTAGTGGTTTAACGTTTGCTTAGTAGTGGTTAAACGTTTGCTTAGTAGTGGTTGAACGTTTGCTGAGTAGTGGTTAAACGTTTGCTTAGTAGTGGTTAAACGTTTGCTGAGTAGTGACTAAACGTTTGCTTAGTAGTGGTTAAACGTTTGCTGAGTAGTGGTTAAACGTTTGCTTAGTAGTGGTTAAACGTTTGCTGAGTAGTGGTTAAACGTTTGCTTAGTACTGGTTAAACGTTTACTTAATAGTGGTTAAACGTTTGCTGAGTAGTGGTTGAACGTTTGCTTAGTAGTGGTTAAACGTTTGCTGAGTAGTGGTTAAACGTTTGCTTAGTACTGGTTAAACGTTTGCTTAGTAGTGGTTAAACGTTTGCTGAGTAGTGGTTAAACGTTTGCTTAGTACTGGTTAAACGTTCACTTAATAGTGGTTAAACGTTTGCTGAGTAGTGGTTGAACGTTTGCTTAGTAGTGGTTAAACGTTTGCTGAGTAGTGGTTAAACGATTGCTTAGTACTGGTTAAACGTTTGCTTTGTAGTGGTTAAAAGTTTGCTGAGTAGAGTAGTGGTTAAACGTTTGCTTAGTAGTGGTTAAACGTTTGCTGAGTAGTGGTTAAACGTTTGCTTAGCAGTGGTTAAACGTTTGCTTAGTAGTGGTTTAACGTTTGCTTAGTACTGGTTTAACGTTTGCTTAGTAGTGGTTAAACGTTTGCTTAGTAGTGGTTTAACGTTTGCTGAGTAGTGGTTAAACGTTTGCTTAGTAGTGGTTAAACGTTTGCTGAGCAGTGGTTAAACGTTTGCTTAGTAGTGGTTAAACGTTTGCTTAGTAGTGGTTTAACGTTTCCTTAGTAGTGGTTTAACGTTTGCTTAGTAGTGGTTTAACGTTTGCTTAGTACTGGTTTAACGTTTGCTTAGTAGTGGTTTAACGTTTGCTTAGTAGTGGTTTAACGTTTGCTTAGTAGTGGTTAAACGTTTGCTTAGTAGTGGTTTAACGTTTGCTTAGTAGTGGTTAAACGTTTGCTTAGTAGTGGTTTAACGTTTGCTTAGTAGTGGTTTAACGTTTCCTTAGTAGTGGTTTAACGTTTGCTTAGTAGTGGTTTAACGTTTGCTTAGTACTGGTTTAACGTTTGCTTAGTAGTGGTTTAACGTTTGCTTAGTAGTGGTTTAACGTTTCCTTAGTAGTGGTTTAACGTTTGCTTAGTAGTGGTTAAACGTTTGCTTAGTAGTGGTTAAACGTTTGCTTAGTAGTGGTTTAACGTTTGCTTAGTAGTGGTTTAACGTTTGCTTAGTAATGGTTTAACGTTTGCTTAGTAGTGGTTTAACGTTTGCTTAGTAGTGGTTTAACGTTTGCTTAGTAGTGGTTAAACGTTTCCTTAGTAGTGGTTAAACGTTTGCCTAGTAGTGGTTTAACGTTTGCTTAGTAGTGGTTAAACGTTTGCTTAGTAGTGGTTTAACGTTTGCTTAGTAGTGGTTTAACGTTTGCTTAGTAGTGGTTTAACGTTTGCTTAGTAGTGGTTTAACGTTTGTTCAGTAGTGGTTTAACGTTTGCTTAGTAGTGGTTTAACCTTTGTTTAGTAGTGGTTTAACGTTTGCTTAGTAGTGGTTTAACGTTTGCTTAGTAGTGGTTTAATATCTCATTGCTGTTTACCGTCTGCTCTACATATGGTTCAACGAGGATGTCCAAAAGAGAAACACAAAGTTCTAACTATAGCTATTTCAATTTGTTTTCCCTTCTGTCTTTTTAGGTGAATTTTCCTTGCAAGATTCACAGTTCAGTAAATGAATAATTAATTTATAAGAAAGACTCCTGGGAACTTATTACTGAAATATAGTATTTTGATAATTGTGATTGTTGGAAATAGACTGGAAATCATTGGAGTAAAATAAATAATTTATATTAAACCCTGACACGACCAATGGGCCTGACATGAATTGTTTAATTTTCCTGATTTTAATTACCTATACTCTCTGGCATATTATTTTTATTTCTATTTAGATTTTATTATTTGGAGCCCAGGTGAAATGCAACCACTAAATTAAAAAAATCACTTATTATATAATTCACTAATGGATGTTAACTATTGAAACATAATTATCTAAAATGATTCATTTTGAACTTGCATTAGATTTCACGAATCATTTTAACTGTGACTGTAATGTTCTTCCACAAGCGCTTGGTTCACCATTCCATTATATGCCGACTGTTCACAGAGAGGGGTACTGATGTGTTATTGATTTACTGATGCGAGGGACACATTCATTTCTTAAATTGTTTGTATCAATTATTTTAGTGCTAGAAATAAAGTATGTATTAACGGTGAATGAAAATTAGAGAATTATTTAAATGGAAGATAAATAGAAATAATTTGATTTATATTATTTGATATTACATCAGTTGCATAATATCATTAGTAATATCGAAATTCATTAATTGACTTAATTTCTCCATGTGTACAATAAATAGATCCCGATGTTTTGGCCAATAAAAATGTGATTTAGGACCTATACAACGTGGGTTCTAGGAAAATTTGAGCTCGGAAAATTCGGTCTCTGGCGAAGGTTCAATCATGTGCGGTATTTATCAAATTGGATTGATTTGATTTATTTATAATAAAGATATTTAAAATCTAGGTTGTTTTTAAATTTTTAGTCATAAAAAATACCTTTAGAATAAAATTGAAAAATAAATAAAATCTATTTTCTCAAATTCTCTAAATTAGATTGTTTTTATTTTTATTTTAAACGTTTGTTTATTAAAAAAAACAGTTTGAGATTAGGATCATTATTTTCGTATATGTTCTCTTTAATTTAAGTATACGTATAGTCTTATATACTTTGTGAATATTAATTTTGTTAGCATAGCATGTCACAATTATTAAGTTTTGAAGCCTAAAGTGTATGATTTTGCTCTGATATTATTTTAACGTCACTGAAATTATATTATTGTCTAATACTTTCTGTAACATCAGTCTCCATTGACAAAAAGAGATGGAAAAGTTTTATTACTGAGTTTTATTATTTCCAATTGATTCAACATAGTTCAAAATCATTTTACTGACTAAAAAGATATTTGGCTACTTTTACAGTATTTATATTTATAAACACACAATGTACCAGAAATGCTTTTAAAGGGCATTAACCAATTTTATATAATATATTAAATCTGAATGTTACATTTAACTGATAAATTTTTTGATCTCAGACCGAAATATCCGAGACCGAATTTTTTGAGACCGAATTTTCCAGACCGAATTTTCCAAGACCGAAATTTCCGAACCCGAAATTTCTGACCACCAAAAACGTGATTCAGCACTTTACATATACCTTCAAGACTAATAAATAGTAACTACGAGGTTTAAATTACCATATAGTATAGTGCATAAAACCGATTGATTAATTAGGTCGATTAAGTGAGAATGAGTGAAATTTAAATATATGTAATTAATTAATCCCAGAATTGTTATAAACTTACAAATTTTAATGAATCTAATTTACAATACCTATTTTCCTTTAAATTTAAAGTAAAACAAAGATTGAATTGAAATACATGTAATAAAACTAATTTAAATTAAATTCGAAATTTCAAAATCGGTTTTTGAATGTTCGGCATTATGTAGAACTTTTATGAGAAGTTTAGCCCCGATAAATTATTGTTTGATGATCTCTATCTTTAACTCAAAAATTTCAGGATTTCTAAGAAATTAATTAAAATTAAAAGACATTTCATCTCGGCAATACACTTTGGACAAAATGGAGATACTTGGGTTTCATGTACCTTCTCCCAATCTGGGTTGGATGGCTCGTCCGAACTGGTGAAAGAAGATCACCCAGAACTGTCTTTGGTGCAGTGCATTGTTCTTGCCATGGCTCTGGATTGGGCCTATTTGGTGATTCTTGGAGCAACCAGAGGCTGTACTCTCTACGAGATCAACGCTTATGCTGTTGGTGCGGTCACCAGAGACGCTATCGGAGGGGACAGTCGGTGCAAAACTCCCGACAGAGTAATTGGTGAGTGTACATCTAAGTACATAATTATTCTTATTCCTAAAACGAATATTTTTTATAATGATGTGAATAATCTCTATTGATTAGGCTGTCCCGATGGTGGTAGATTTCATCCTGTTGGACAAGTCTTAGAAGAAATAGACCACTGTTCGATTTTGAAGGAGGAACGCATCTGTACCGAGAATGGCAACTTTGAATGGCAAGGTATTGCTTTGCAATTGTTCTAGCACATATAATTGGAATTTACGTTTTCATCAAACATATTAAATCTTACACTTTCATTTATTAGTAAATAATATTTCATAGGTATAAACTGTATTTCATGCAAAATAAATTCATAGAAGTTTTCAAATTTTAACCCAAATATATGAAAAGTTTCATGCATAGGTTTGGTCATTAGAGGTTGATAAATCTCTATCCACCATTATATCTAATATAAAATTAGACCATGTAATATATCATGTTATAAAATAAAAGGAATGGTTGACTCTTCCAATTGAATTGCACTGAAATAGTTTCATTTTTTGTCAGAGAGTATTGCCGAAGAATACAGAGTGTGGTTTGTATTCATATTATTTGGTATAATTAATGTAGAAAACCCATATAATTATATTATCTATTATTATGCGAATAGCATGATCGAAATTAAGGAAAAACTATAAATAAGGACTCAAATATTATTAGTCCTTCCAAAAGGTGATAACACGATTGAGAAGTTGAAGACAAAAAAAAGCTAGATGATAAAATCAATAAAATGATACCATCACGCAGCGCAATAAAACGTACCATGTAGTTGACGCTCCGCCCTGAAGATTCCTCATTCATATAGTTATCTTTTTCTAATCGGAAGAAATTGAAACCTGCTAAAGATTCCTTTAACTCTTTACAGCATCATCTAGTCCAACCCCTCCACTGACATCCTGCACTCCCCCATTCGAACCAGTGACAGTTGGTTGTATGTACATCGATCAAGAGTGCTGGGGAACTGTGGAACAACATGATAAGATCTGCCAGTACATGGGTGGAAAGATGGCCTCTCCAAGTTCTAGCGGTGACTTTCTGGCTTTGGCGGACTATCTAAATAACAGTGAGAAAATAATTATTTAAAATCCTTGGTAACAAACTATTATAAAACAACGATTGCATTGATTAATTACCAATAAATGGCTAAGGAGCCATATTCAACTCCTCTACTCTTGGTGTAATTAGTTTTTCTTCATTAATTAGCTATATCAAATAATATTTTATAGCTCTATGATCTAAAACATAATATTGGATGTATTTGGAGTTAAAACTAATTTATATGAAAATTGAATTTACTTACAATACATTTCAAGTGATACAGAAATTGATTTCTTGCAGAATACTCTGGCGGTAACAATCAGTTTTATGTTAATGTGAAGTATGACGCAATTGCGGGAGCTTGGGTTTGGATGTACAGCGGACGGCCTACCGAAACCAGCGAGTGGAAGAATGAGCCATGGACATCATCAGGATGTGTAGTGATGGCGGTGTGGAATCAATTCAAATTAGATATTATTCAAAACTGTGAGAATAAGATGATGCTCTGCATGGCTGATCTTACTTAAAATAACATTTTGTGTTTCTTCCCCAAAATTTAGCTTGCATTTATTTTTCATACAATTCAGTTAAATTTAATTTGAAAATAAATGATAAATATGATTATTTATAAATATTTTAAAAATAAAATTAAAATTTAACTATCATGTTATTGAAAGGATGGTTAACAAGTTAAGTATCTTAAACTATAATCTCCATCAGAGTGATAATAGTTCTGTTATTCCATATATTTAATCTCTTCTCAATTTATGTAATTACTATAATTCATGAAATTTGACTGACTCTATGTACTAAAACTTAATATATATAAAAATAGAACAACTAAGAGTCACGCCAGTGACTGAAAACAGTTTATAGTGTAAAATATAAAAATGGTAAGAACTTCTAGAAATGTTAATATGAGGTGACTGAAAGATGAAGTTACTCTTTTGGGTTCAACAAAGGTTCGTACTGGATTTCCTCACCCAAGAAGTGTAGTTTGGTAGTTCACTCACAAATCTAGTTCTCGGCTACCTATTTAACTACCATTGAAGTTAAGTTAGAAGGTAGCCAGGATCCCTTTTTACTAATTTTAACGTTCCAGCTTCAGATTTGCTCTATAATTCTATTGGTCATCTCGATTGCTTTTTAGCTTTATTATAAATGCTAATGTTTTGTTTTCGATAACTGTAAAAGAAAGAGGTTTTTTATATGTTATCTTTCACCAAAATACCGGATACGTTTTGCAACTTAGCCGTGGCCGAGAGAGGGAGAAAAGCCTATTACAGAATATTGAAATAATTAACATTAGTATTGGAATCCCTAATTTACAACCATCAATCTGTTCAATAATTGAAATTACCGAATAGCATTATAGTTTCTATAAAACTTTTTTACATTTATTCATGAAAAATAACAGTTTCATTTTTCAATCATTCAATAAAGGCATTCTCTTAAGGGCAGTACACACGCAGGTTTTTTAAGTCTTTCCACCAGACTTTTTGCTAAGCTCCTCCTACTTTTTCCACCAGAATATAAGAAAAAATGATATAATTATTATTTATTTTAGTTGGTATCTATGATACCTGCAGGTAACATGGATACCAACTAAAATAAATAATTATTATATCGTTTTTTCTTATATTCTCGTTGAAAAAGTAGGAGGAGCTTAGCAAAAAGTCGGGTGGAAAGACTTAAAAACCCTACATGTGTACGGCCCTTTAATAAGATTGATTCAAACCAATCGTGTTACCAAGAATAACTGCTCTTATTAGTTCTATTAAGCATAATATCCATTACTCAGAAAGACCATTGAAAGTGTGTCGATGAAATGAATATTGATAACATAATCATTGAATGTCATCATCACTTAATATCATTCACATGTAATCATTACTGTGCCCATTATCAGAACAAAAGATGTTTTGTATTGGTGGATTTTTAAATTGAATACCAACGCTGAGGTCATTTATTGATTTTACTTATCAATAGGTCACCTCCAATTCATATTACTCTATTCATTAGATCTAAGATTACTGGTTATAAAACTGCAATCCATTTCATATTTGGGTCTATATGTTTATTATAATAAGTAATTTAAGTTGGTCAGATGGGTTTTAGCTCTACCTTCTGACTCTCTAAACAAAGAAAAAGAAAGTTTAACTTTTGATTAATTCTAAACAATATTAGTTCTGATAGACATATCTATACCGTTACATACCAAAAAAAAAACATATCGGACCAAAAAAGGCCTAAATATCTAATTTTCATTAAATCCGTGACAAGATGAGTCAACCTTTCTTGTATTAGAAAATCGGACCATGAAGGTTGAACTTGAATAAAATAGTTCAATACAAAGCGAATACTTGATCAATTTCTTTTCTGTTAACTGTGACATGTCATAGAACCTCAAATCCACAAATTTAAAGCAATTCTAGAGAAATAGTAATTAAAGTGGAGGAGATCTTTAAGCTATTGTGAAACACGAATCATAGAATTGGTACGTATAATCACTACAGTATTTCATATTTATTTATGGTTTACCAAT
This sequence comes from Caprella mutica, assembly GCA_947561585.1. Classification (NCBI taxonomy): domain Eukaryota; kingdom Metazoa; phylum Arthropoda; class Malacostraca; order Amphipoda; family Caprellidae; genus Caprella; species Caprella mutica. The sequence continues at coordinate 43,779 of CANNZV010002230.1, forward strand.
TTCGTGTTATATAATTCTACATTGTGTCTGTAATTAATGTTTAATATCGTATATTGTCACCAAATTTTCTCTAAATAAAAGCAATGTGTGTTATTATGATTTTTCATTTACATCTTTTGTGTATGGATCGGACTTGAATGGTCAGATATTCTGAAAAAAAAAAATCAATTAAAACCATATTTACTCTGAAACTATGAATAAATTTTCAATAATAGATTTGTTCCGTGGAAACCGAATTTTAATAATGAAGATAAAAACAAGGGTGGTAATAAAAAAGTCCATATCTCTTCAAGCTTTCGATTTTTTCAAAAAATCATCCTCAGGAAAACCTAAACATATCTTAATTCTACTATATAAATACAAAATTCTCCGATTTAGGATACAGAAATGAATAAATATCACTAATGTTACAATTAATTAAATGAACAATGAACTCAGAAAAAACTATCTACATATAAAAGAAAGAAATCATTTTAAAATAAATAATTCTGTAGAAGCCCTTTGTGAATTTAAATTAGCAAATTCATCCTGTTCAGAAAAATAACTCAGCTAGCAATGATTCTCGGGCCAATGTTGTCCCAATTTTTCCAATATTGTCCATTGCCAATGTTGTCCCAATATTGCCAATGTTGTCCCAATATTGCCAATGTTGTCCCAATATTGCTAATGTTGTCCCAATATTGCCAATATGGTCCATATTTTTCCAATATTTTCCATTGCCAATGTTGTCCCAATATTGCCAATGTTGTCCCAATACTGCTAATGTTGTCCCAATATTGCCAATATCGTCCATATTTTTCCAATATTGTCCAAATATTGCCAATGTTGTCCAAATATTGCCAATGTTGTCCCAATATTGCCAATGTTGTCCCAATATTGCTAATGTTGTCCCAATATTGCCAATATTGTCCATATTTTTCCAATATTGTCCATTGCCAATGTTGTCGCAATATTGCCAATGTTGTCCCAATATTGCCAATGTTGTCTTAATATTGCCAATGTTGTCCCAATATTGCCAATATTGTCCCAATATGGCCAATGTTGTCCCAATATTGTCAATGTTGTCCCAATACAGCTAATGTTGTCCCAATTTTTCCAATATTGTCCATTGCTAATGTTGTCCCAATATTGCCAATGTTGTCCCAATATTGCCAATGTTGTCCCAATATTGCCAATGTCGTCCCAATATTGGCCCAAGAAGCATCGCTACCTGGGAAGATAATGACTTCACAGAGGTTTATCGTCTGCTCAACATATACAATGATGTTAAAAGTGAAATGCAGAAGTTGGACTAATAATATATCATATTGCGTTTAACAGAGCTGGGCCTTAAGTACTTTAATGTACTTGAGTACTAACTACATGACAAAAAGTACTTAAGTGTAATTAAGTACATTTTTAAATGCATTTTTATGTATTATTTACGTATATAATTTTGATAAATAGATGGTGTCTGAAGTATGAAATCAATCAAAAACATGACTATCAATCAAAATATATATAATCCAATTGACCAAAATATCCATAATATTTTTTCATCAAACAAAAAGTTGTACTTAATTACTTTTATCATATTTTAAGTACAAAATATTTATTTTTTCAGAAAATATTGCCGAAATAGAAAAAGTTACATGAACAAAATGTGTTATATTTGCGAAAAATATAAACCTCGGAAGTTTCAGTATTATTGGTACACAACTAAAAAAGTTTTCTGTAAAAGTGGGTCAATCTCTTAAGTATTGATCGGCCCTGATTTTTATAACTATTTACATTACAAGATTCATTACCATATGAAACTATTTACATTCAATCTATATACATTCATTCTATTTACATTCATTCATTTTTCAATCTTATAATGTAAATTCATCAACAAGATTCTATTTACATTAAAAGATTCATTAGGGAAAGTTCTTAATTATCGGTCAGTTCCACATTTTCGGACACCTAAGAAAAAAATATATAATAATAATTATTTAACTTTAATTTTAATTGGTATACATGATACCTGCAGGTATCATGTATACCAATTAAAATTAAAGTTATATAATGATTATTATATATTTTTTTCTTACGTGTCCGAAAATGTGGAACTGACCGATAATTAAGAGCTTTCCCTAGCCCTTCCACAGCGCTGGCACATACAGTTCAGATGTGTCCCAATTTTTTAATAAATTAAAATGGTCTCAATACGTTACACACCTAAGTACTAGAAACGGGCCCGCATATCTGTGAATTTTTTTACTACATTTATGAATATGAACCAACAAAAGCAATATTGCACATTATCTAAAATGAGAGGAAATTTATCTTCAAAATGTTAGTTTATTTCAACATATTTTAGCTTATAGCCATTTTTTTTGTACTTAATATCATAAATATCCATTCTTAAATAATATCTCCAATGGCACGCTTTTTATAAGAGGATTTAGGACAATATGATTAAATTAGGTTACTGGGACTTATGTATGTTAATTATATTCTATTGTTAGACGGTAAATATATCCCAAACCAGATCATTATGATTTATGAATGGCTTTTTTACTCATTCATGAGTTTGATTTTGAATAAACAAATATAATAAATATTTTCATTCGATTAGCAGCAAATATACGTCCACTAGGCAAGTGCCGTTTATCACCAGTTGAGCATATGTGTATCAGTTCTTATGGAATCAATAGAAGGAAAAAGACTGCCACCATTCTAGAAACTTTATACCATATAAATTACGATCCAAAAAAAAACATTCTAAATTCCAATCTCGAACAGGAATAAGATTATTTTGTCAATTCTGATCTTTGAAAATGAAGTGAAGATCACCGAACTTGAAATTATTGATCAAAATAAATATCAATTATAATGAAAATTGATCAATAATGACAATAAATTTCAATAATTACTTAACTTACACACAATAAAATTATGAACATCAGAAGAATATTAACACTAATATAAAATTAATTTTTGTATGTAAACTATATTGTATCACATAAATCTAATGACGAATAATTGTATGAACTGAATTTGATGAATGACTTCAATTAAGGCCATTGCACTACTGTTCTTCCCTACCAATTATTGTTTCACATTACTTTGCTACACTATTGTGATTAGACCCATACCATTACAGGCTGAGTGTTCAGAGAGAGCGGGTAACGTACTAACGAAATGTTGTGGATTTTAAGAAGCAAGGGACAAATTGCCTTGAGTAAAAACTGGAATTGTATGCTATTTTAACATGGAACATGACGGAAAATTCCGCTTTGGGCTGCAATGTGTAAATTGTTTTTTTAATGCTTTTAATACAATGTGTTCTAAGTAAAACTAAAGAAGAAAATCATCAAAATAAGAAATGATTTTTGCATCAAATATCTGAAAGCTGGAAATAGAAAATGTGTTTAATGTGAAGCAAAATTGAAGAAATGAATAGTGAATGATATAATATTATAATGAATATATACTATTTGTAATTGCATATCAGTTGCAATGAATTAGTTGAAATTCGACTCAAACGTTATAAAATGTATTGATATAATATTTCTCATAACATTTTGTGTATGCAGATGATATACAATTATACAATATACATGTATATTAAAGTTTTATTAAATTATTCAATTCAAATACTTGTCATTTCTAATATGTACCTGCATTCAAATTAATATGAAAATATACCACTTTCTATTAAAAAGGTAGCTATAGACTTATTATTTTTCTAGATTGCATTTTAAGTTTACTCCCAAAACTGGAAAATTTCGAGCAACTGAATTATTTATTTCGAACTGTATGTATTATATATGGGTATTATACATATGCTTTATCTTATATCTAGCCACTTGACCGGTCATTACGTTCCTGGTCATTTAATTCTATGTCATTGATCCCCATACCATTTGATCACCGGTCAATTGCTTCCTGGGCAATTGATTCTCAGTCATTTAATTTATTTTATATATACTCAGCTTACGAATTATTTTTTATGATCTATATTTATGAATCAAATTGACTAGTATTATTTATATGATAAATGAATACATAAATTTGCCAGAAAACAACAAACAGAATTGAAACAGCTATAGAAAATTAATGATTGCTGCAACAAATGAATTTTTGTCTCTGACAAAATAACATTTTATAATTCATTGCCAATAGTATACAATCTAAATTTCGTTTATTTATTAGACTAAATGCATAACACGTTATTATATGATAAGTCAGATAAGTGTTGAACATTAGTATCGATTATTTTTCTTGGAATTTAAAATATTTTGAAAGTAGCTTTGACCATTTGGTCGATACTTTTCAGTTTAGCTGTTTTCGCCGTAACGTATGCAAGTGGTAGATAATTTTTTTTTAATTTATTTAATTCACCATGAAATTATTCGTAATCTTTTTCACCTGCATATCATAATGTTTGCGAAAGTTAGGGTGAAAACAGCTTCACAAAAATAAAAATTAACAACAAAATTGCATCTGTTACTCCTCAATTATTTTTTTATGTCAGAAGAAATAATTGCAAGACATGTTTCACACTTATTTGACTTGTCATACGTGCGAAATTATTACATTTTATTTTATTATTGGTGATTATTTTCTTTCCAAATGTAAATTTGATAGGATTATTTATTACTTATTTCAAGTTGCTTGAATGTAGAAGTTTTAATTTACTAAATGTGGAATGTCGAGACCCAGATTTAATTGTTTTTACCCTCATTAGAATCGAGGGTAAACCACCCTCTTAGTTATTGTAAACTTAATAAACTGTAAGGTACCTATTTATATTATGTGTTATGTAAATACTAAATACATCAATAAAAATTGTATTCTAGGTGTATAAAAAGAATAAATATAAAAGAAAGAAAGAATAAAATAAATAAAATGACTAGAAATTAATTGAATCGAGATTAAATGATGATACAGGATAAAATCCTTAGACATTTTATGCCTATTATTTTTGATATTTTGTGTCAAAAATAACCACGAGTTATATATTAAAAGTTTAAATTTTTTTTATACATATCTGTATAATTAAAAATTTCAGGCTCTTATATTATATATAGTTTTCAATTTAGTATTTCCCAAATATATTTCCCCAACTTCCCAAGAAAGTTTCAATGTTTTCAATCTATAATTAAGAATTAGAACATTAGCACCGATAAATAATTGTTTGATGATCAAACTTTACCTCTAGATGTTAGATGCAGTATTCTTAAAGGAATTAATTAAAACTAAAAGACATTTCATTTCGGCAATACACTTTGGACAAAATGGAGATAAACGGAGAAACTTGGGTGTCATGCACCTTCTCCCAATCTGGGTTGGATGCCTCGTCCGAACTGGTGAAAGAATATCACCCAGAACTGTCTTTGGTGCAGTGCATTGTTCTTGCCATGGCTCTGGATTGGGCCTATTTGGTGATTCTTGGAGCAACCAGAGGCTGTACTCTCTACGAGATCAACGCTTATGCTGTTGGTGCGGTCACCAGAGACGCTATCGGAGGGGACAGTCGGTGCAAAACTCCCGACAGAGTAATTGGTGAGTGAGGAAATCGAATGTTCGAAAAATATGTCATAGATGAACTGAATCTTTTTAAATATTCCTGTTCTATCATAGGGTGTCAGGAGAGCAACCAATTTCATCTTGTTGGACATGTTCTTGAAACGAATGAAGTATGTGGAATGTCGAGACACAACATTTGTAGTGAAAAAGGTATCTTCGAATGGAAAGGTGAATTAATTTTCCCATGAAAGTATTTATCTTCTATACCTATATGCTCCCCATAATTTTTTGACACTTTTAAAGATGATATTATTTACTTATTAGTGGGGTATTGAAAATAATATAAAACTGGAAATGGTTTATATATAAAGTTTTGACTAGTTGTATCAGTAGTAGGATACTAATTCGCTTAGATTTAGTCAGGTATAATGCAGGTATATGGACGTTAAGAGGTGACAGCAGATAAACCAACTGATTCGTAGGAAGTTTTATTGAACACTGGCTATTGCTACAACATGCACATAAGAAATTAGTTATGAGAATATTATTGGAACAGTTTTTAAGAGCATAGACTATGAGTTTTAACAGCTTATATAAATTATGAACATATATTTTACATATATTAAAATATAGAGTACGTTTATTGTTTACTGTCACAAATACCTGTGGAATACATTATCGTTTAGAATTTTGTTGGTCTCATTTATTGTTCGCACACAGCAATGTGATCTTTCGCCTGTTCACAACTTTTGAAGCAATTCTGTTTTTTTTAAAGTTTCTGACGTATTAGATTGCAAACCCTAAACCCTATTCTGTATATTCTTCCTTCAAATATCATCAGAAAAAATCAAAAGATAGAAGATCCGGATAAACAATGATATGGGGATTCAATATCACAAAATCTATACATTAATTGATGTGGAAACGACGCATTCAACATTTAAATAATTTTCTGTTTTTATTCTGTGTGACAGGAAGTTCCATCTTTGATAATTCTAATGTATCGATTTCCATTAACGTTTCCTGCATCAATATCTTCCAAAAATATTGTTTTATGATTCGAGTTGTAGTGAAATCACGCCACAGTGTCAGTTTTAAAATGCAATGTGGACATGCATTAATTAATCTAGAATATTCTGAGGCCTGGAATCCGAAGTTTTGTTTTGTGGTGAAAATGATCTTCGTCAGTCATGACTTAATTATTTATAAAGGTTTCTTTGGATGCCAAATGTAGAAATCTGTTCACAGAATCGGGTTTGTTGGATCAAGAATCTCTATGGTTGTTGGATGTAGTTTTCAAGTTAATTGAATTTTAAAAGTAAATATCTCCAATATTCTTACAGAATACGTTTGTGTACATTATAAATAGGATATAATCTAGAAAATTTAAATAGAAATAGATTTTGAAAAACTTTATAACAAAACATTTAAATAATATCAAACTCCTGAGCAGATTTATTAAATATATTAACATTAAGTGTTCTTTCCATTTAGTCATCTCTGGACGGCTAAATATTACTAGAATAACATTCACTCAGTTTTATTAGCCACATCAACTTTCTGAATCGCGACTTATAAATCAATATCCCGTCGTCTTCCTACAGTGTCAACTCCGTACCCGCCTCAGTTAGCATCTTGCGCCTCTCCATTCGAACAAGTGGATTCAGTTGGCTGCATCTACGTGGATACAGATTGTTGGATTAAGATACGCGATAATGAGCCATTATGTCTACATAAGGGATCTAAAATGGCTTCTCCTAAAACCATCACTGATTTCATGGCACTCAAAGATCACCTTTCATCAAGTAAGCTTTACTATGTGAGATTCATCTTGATAAGGTCAATGTAAAATCTTCTTGAATAATCGTATTATTCGTTCATTCTAGATTATGCAGATTCTGAACATTTCCACGCGGGTACAGAGTACAGTGAGGCTGAAGGAGCGTGGGTTTGGATGTACCATGGCCGAAGAACAGACCCAAGCGAATGGAATGCTGCCACCGACATCACTTCTGGAAGCCTTGAACTGGCTCCATGGTCAAACTTCAAACTCTCAATCCGCACAGATGACGAATATAAAAATCTTCTCTGCATGGCTGATTTGTAGTGCTGGACATTTTTTCGTCAGACTTTGAAACTCATCATTGCATTAGAATTACATTTCCTCTTAATCCCAAGCAACCAAGGCACATTGTGACAACATTGGTACTAGTTGGTTAGATGAGCAAGCATACTGAAAAGTAGCCTAGAAATTACATGGGGATAATTTGTTATTCCTCGTGGAATGTTACCTTAGGAGAAGGTTGGTTCAATTTGGCGAATCCATCCCATTGAATTGTCATATTGGCCCAACTTGATTAATATATAGTGTAACAACATTATATGACTGAAACTTGATTAACATATTGGTAACATCTTGGGCCAAGATGGTTTCAACATAGCAGTCCATATGTTGTCACCATATAAAAAACCACATAGTACCGATTCGATTTGTCAACCTAGTATCCACATGAGCCCCATTAACTTGTGTTGATTGGGATACTTCATGAATTTAGATGGTAGGAAATACCTTCCCGTACACTGACTACATATTTAAAAATTATTTAAAATTAAGTGCAGCACTATATATTCGTTGATATAATTTAATTACCTTAAATGAACTTTAATTTACTAAAATTTACAATTATTGATTTATTCAATCTGAAATAATGGATTAGAAATTTGAATATTTCAAAAAGTCGGTAATATGTAGTTTTGTTTTTTGATACTCCACAAGTATCAAGTACTGGTACTAAATATACGTCAACAAATATGAACCAGTTTTTACTTGAAAACTAATGATTTATAATTCTATTGAATGATACAATTATTGGGCTAAGAAATTTGGACTAGGAGGACATAATATAGGCTTAACTCAATTTTGAATCACTTTTAATGTACACAGAAAATTCAAGATAACATGTTAATATTTTTTCGAAAGTTATGACCATTTGAAGATAGATATTTTCTATGGATAAAGTGACTTAGTTTATATACTAGGTATTGAAATTCTGTGTTCATCAGTCATTAAAATTACAAAGAACAAAGTCTATTTTTAAATGATATCAAATTTAACTTCAGTTTATTTTAAGATTTTAGATGAATTTAATTGAATTATATGAAATTGTAAGACATTCTTCAAATAATATTAATGAATATTAATCATATTTAAAATAGTCTATGACAATTATTTATAAGAAGACACTCATTCAGGTAAATTATACCTTCTGCGTGACATCCAATGACATACTTCTGCAATTTATATTAAATTTCTGTGTGTGAAACTGAGTAAAATGCACGATTTTCTTTTGATATTTTAACCATATTTTACTGTTATAACCAAAATATCATGTAACATATTTGTTGAAGATGTGTTCTCTACAATACAAGTATTTATTTAGTAGTTATATATGGTAGAACTATGCGTCAATATGGCTTGTTTCAATATCCGTAAAATAGGGAATCATTACCATAATAAAATTTATAATAAAAACTACAAGTTAAACTATAGATAGCACAGCTAAAACTAACGTAAATTCATTACCGTATAAACTTCTGAGGTTTCCTTATAGTAAGATGCATAATTTCAATAATGTATCTAAATAATGAACATCGTAGTCTAATGATTATGAAAATCGTATAGATTATGCATATAGAATCAAAAATTTGTTATCAAATTTTATGAGTTTGCAACGAAATATATAAGTAATTTAAATAGGTAGGATTAAATATATAGTTAAATAAAAATTCATATATGTAAAAGAATATATATTTATCATATATCATTTTTCACTGGGTTAATGGTTATGGCTTTGAAGAAATTTATTCATCTATTTATGGCATTGTGGAAAATAAACTTAAATTAGCATAGTAATTTAATGGTAATTAGACATATACTGGAGATTGCTTACAAATTTAGGTTAAATCGATATTTCAAAGATCATAAAAAGTATAGGTCCTAAGAGACACCCTTGAGGCACTCAGATTATTGCAACTTTGTCAATGTTGTGAGAAGTACATACATAATTACATTATTCTCCATTTGTGAGTTTAAAACAGTGATATCCTTGCAGACAGTTATATATTGTCATTGCAGGAAACTTGAAAAAACTCTTTTAAAAATTAAACAATTTAAATTATAATTCGTTTGATTATAAAATTCTCTTCTTCGTAACAATAGTAAAAAATAACATAAAGTGAAATTCCACTTATCATTCCGTCATTAATTCTAGCCAATTGTTTCTATTGAGCATGTGCTAAGAAAATGGTCAAAAGAACAAATTATTTAAAGTGTAATTATACTATGTGTGATATAGATGAAGACAAATTCATAATTTCACATGATTACATGAGACTTTGTGAGAAAAACTGAAAGCTTTACTCACTCACTAAGTGAGGAAGAATTCAAATGTGAAAATTACAAGGTACTTAGAAGAAATAGTAAGATAAGTGAGTGCCTTAATACCATCCAGAAATTAGTTGAAAAAACGAATACCTTGCATGTCTTAACTATGCTTATAACTTTCTAATACAGTAACTCACCAATATTTAGAGTTTAATGATCGAAAAGAATTGTCCATAACGCAAATAGCTTGAACCTGTTTCATTGATACAGTTTATCGTGAACATTTATCGCTCAAATGCTATTATAGACTAATAACGTAGGTTACATTCTCCAAATTACAATACCGTCGTTAGCCATCACGATGTCGATGAGCATTCTTTTTACCAATCTTAAGTACTTTGATGAAGGAAAACGAAAGTAGCTATTTGTAACATTGTTACTCTTTTCAATTAAAATTCATAGCTAAATGTCCTGTAAATCTATTGATTTTGTTTTCATGGTCGACTGGTTTGAAGATTTTTTTGCTTCTTCAGATTGTTTATTTATTGAAAATATTTTTTGTTCTTGGCGGCTATTTCAGATGCCAAATTCATTTTTGTTATTAGGATCAACAAATCAATGTATTAGGTATACACGAAAAATTTCGTCAATTTTTTTTAATTTGAATTATAACTGTTGGATCAAAAGGTACCTATAATGTTTTTTTTTTTGCATCCTCACTCGATGCAACTTATTAATCCGAAAGTGAGTGACGATATGGTTCTTATGCTACTTTAAACTAATTAACAAGAATTTCCTAATGAGTTTTATAAAGTCTAACCTTTATTATAACTACAGTTCCATAATATCATTTAACTATTATATCCATGTTATCAGGCTGAGTCTCATCTGCTTGTTAATCTTATTATTAGGTTAGTGTGACGGACAGACAGAGAAAAGGAGTTCTTATCATAGTGTTTATTTTTTAAGATTATTTGAATTATTTATGCATTCAATTATATAACATAATGTCAGATTAAGAAATTATATTAGTATAATAGCAAAATAATAATAGTCTCCTATAGTTAAACATTTCTGATAGAAAATTGAAATTTACTCATAGAAAACTATTTTTGAGGGCTGACAACAGTAGAAGTTTTAATTAGTTTTGATTCAAGATGTATTCAAATTATTATTGCATGTTCTTTTTAGATAATCATTGTTTGTGTAGATTTTAATTAATATATATTGCAATATGCTTTATTGTAAGTGAGATGCTCATTTTTTAATATATTTTCATTTTCTTGTTCCGGTGTTTAAGTAATTTAATTTAATGAATGTAATGAAACTTTATAAATATAATATCAAATTAATAAAATGAATGCCGAAAAATGTACTAACTTGAAATATTTTTTTATGGATTTTTTCTCATTTTTATTTGATTGATTATATTTTGAAAATCATTTATTTGCAATATTTATTCGTAATTCAACTGTTAATAATTGATTAGAAACAACCTTTTTTCTAAAACATGAATTTTAGTGATTCGATATAATTTTTATAATGTGATATGTATTCATTCTATTTATTCCAAATGCAACCGATTTGAGTTAAATCCATCATATTTATTGTAAAACCATTCCGAAAATATCATGGAAAATCAATTGTCAAATCAATTCCAATGTATCCCATTATAAATGAAGTGTTACTAATTCGAAAGCCCGTTTGAATTTCGGTATATTCTTTTAACACGTTAAATTCGACACAATTTTCTGAACAGTATTATATTATGTATCTCAATAATAATATTGAAATGCCGTACATTTTAGTATTTCCAATTTATATCATTATATGGAATGAAATCTATAACGATTAAGTCTGAAATATAATTCTGATTAAATTTAGTAAGAATTTACATATTTAAAGAAGAAAAACTTTATAATATAAGCATATTTAGTTCGTAATGAAAGGAATAATGCAAAAGAATTACCTTCAACGAAACTCAGTTAAGTTGCTTAATGACAATTTATATTTCTAAACTTGAATATAAATATATTGTAAGTATTATTATACAATTTAAATTATGATAGAAATAAGTAATAATCAAATAATTTACATAAATCTACTTTTTGCGTTAAATTATAATTCAATTATAATTATTATATTTTAAAACAATTTTTACTTCATAGAAAACCATAAGACAAGAAAATGATTAGTTAAAATAAGATTTATTTTCAAAATATCTACAACCTCTATTGTAAATATAGAGTATATATAACAGGTCTTAAATAATTTTTATACGACTTCTATAACTAGATACTGTCTTTTCTTTAGTTACCGCATGTAGTCAGGGCATAGAAAACGACCAATGAAAACGTTGATGAATGGCTACACGCTAACTAAAGCAGTCGGTGAGTAACTCGTGATGTCTTTAGATAGTAAAGATGTCCATAAGGGCGAAAAGAATAGGGGAAAGCAGTGAATTTCACCCCTATTGACTCAGCTGAAACGAGACGCAAGGGAATGAAGCACTGAGCATGCGCAAAAACTATGACTATTTTCGATATTTCCTCTGTAGGTCAAAATCATGATGAGACAGAAACATATCACATACTTCACTGAATTCCTTTCAGCAAGGCTACTACTGCCCATTAATTATCGTAGTGAAAGTTTTACATCTAAAATGATATATGTCGTTCGATATATTTTTTTTTTAAAAGGATCGAAGTTGTAACATTAGTTCGATTATGATTTAGCCATAGTAAATTTTTAAACTGTTCAAAATTATACATTATCTCTTTATCGTACGGCAAACAGGTTTACATACTCTGTTTAGGAGACTCAATACCATCATAAGAATTATAAAGGGTTAGAATTATACATTCAAACAATGTGTGGCATAGGTTATAATAGGCTATGTTTTTAAAATGTTAAATAAACACAGTTAAACATTTCCCTCCATGAATTTATCATTACTGAGATATGAAGTAATATTTAAATTGGAAATTTTTGTAGGAACCATTTTTATTAGATTTGTGTATTTAATAAATATAAATAGTTTAATTAACTACCAATAAAAATAGTAACTCAGTGATTTAAATCTTTGGAAACTATTGAAAATAATATTACATGACAAGGACATTATTCTTTCACACCTCTAAAACTTTATGCGAAATAAGATATTTTTAGTTATTTATGGTGGAAGTCATTCACCAGTTAATATATACTTCTATTTAACCAATACTTTAATACGAGTGGCTTCTCTATGTCTGTCTGTCCGTCACATTAATAATACGATTGGCAAGCAGCTGGTATTATGGATATGAATATATTCTGATTTTAATTTAATAACTATTATTAAAATCCGGGCACGCGTACACTTACAACCAACTTATTGACATTTGTACATACTATAATTAACCTCGTACACACTATCAAACAATTGGTCAAATAATGTAAACACGCTTGAATTTAGTGCTTTGATTTTAGTGATTAATATTTTAGTTTAATAAATCTAACATGGTGGAAAATAATTGATCAAACAGCTGAATAAATCTAAGTCACTGTATAATTATTAATAGAGGTAATGAAGTCATCAGGATAATGTAAACTTATAGTGATTTATATGGAAATATTCGTATACGAGTAATTGGTAAAATTACGGTTCCTATAGAAACAGAATTTTAAATAAAGAATTAGATGAATATCAATCGTGATATTCTTTGCTGAAGATCTATAGTGAGCTTTAATGTGAAAATTAGTAGTTAGTATTAATAAAGAACAACATTATTTACCACAACAATTATGGAGAAGATATTAGAAGAGATAAGTTAATCTGTTACCAATAAATAACACCAAAAAAGCTACTTTCGGGAGATGCATTTTAGTACATGTAATGTACGAACATTTAATGGTATATCGTTAGGACATTTATCCTCTCTGGCGGTACATTTTTGAGCTGCAATTATGAAACATTTACAAAATAATCAGTATATTAGATTTATATGTTTTTAAATAAATACTCAAACTGGTTTTTTGTGTTTATGATGTTCTTGCAAATATGCGATATATTCGTTGAAAGGCAAGGAGTTTAACCAAGTAAAAAACATACCTACTTTCAGATGAAAAGATATGTGCTAACTGGCTGTCTCTCCGTATTAACTCAGTTACTAATTGCATAGTTAATTACCTAGTTACCTGAGAGACATCACGGAGTTGCATACAGGTGAATATAAGCCACTACAGCCAATTATAGCTACCTTTGTGAGTCTGGCAGAGAAATATGAGTTACAAATTACCTGAAATGTTATGATGAATTGTCAGATGCCTACCCAATACAAGGTAGTGAAATGTCTCACTATGTGTAAGCTATTTTATAAGATACAATTAAAAGTCAGTTTTTATAAGATGCAATAATCTTAAAAAAAATTTAAGATGCAATCATATTATAAATTTTTTTAAGATACAATAATCTTATACATTTTTTTAAGATACAATAATCTTATAATTTCTATAATATACAATAATCTTATAAAAAAATTTAAGATAAAATTAAAAGTCAGTTTTTATAAAATACAATAATATTATAAAAAAATTTAAGATACAATAATCATATATATATTCTTTTAAGATACAAAAAAAAATCTTATCTTACAATACAAATAATGTCAGTTCTTATATCGACCAACTTTACTATTGACCTAATTTTATATTAATGATATATTTTACTTTTAAACTGTAATATGAAACTGGAATATCCTTCTATATTCTTATCCTGGAATATTTTAAGAATCCCTCTCATGAAGATATTGAATTTTTTTATTTCAATGTTATAAACTCTACCCACTAGCTTATAAAAACATACCTGATAAACTTTTTGCAAGTTGCTTTAACAAAATTGTTACGTTTTAATAATATTTAAGTATTGATTATGGAGAAGTTGTAATTTTTTTTTGAAAAAGTTGATATTAATAACATTTACTGCAAGTTTTTTAGACAATCTTAATGAAATAATATTCGAGAAAAAAAGTACTAAGACTGTAAGAAAAAATAATCATATTTATAAATTGACTGATTGGAATAATCAAATAGGTAATAGATTAAAAAATATATAAAAATATTTCTATGTTGAAAGTTTCTTTAATATTCAAGCTTTTAAATACTAAAATATATATTTCTCATCTAAAACAGGACTAATATTTAAATATATTCATAAACAAAACTAGCTGTAAGTCACAATGTACCCTTATTTTCATCTTTACTATATTTAATTTAATTAAAGTGAAATAAAATAAAAATATAATTATTTACAAATTATTTAACAGTCGGAAAAACAGTAGTGATCAAATATTAATTGAAATATTCGTACTGTACACAGGATAATATTATTTTTATTAGATAATCGCGCTATACCTGATGATGATTAGATATTTTACTGTTCGAAATCTTGAATCGTAAAAAGTTGAGGTTTTTGAATTTCTATCTTGTAAATTGAAGTAAAACTATTATTCTATATATATACACTGTAGATTAATAATTGAGATGTATTATTTATATTTAACATTTTATAAACAAGTTTCTTATCTGATAATAATGTAGAGAAACATTAGATTTCTTATTTCAGCTGTAAACAGTTCGTATTGCTATCTAAAAAGGAAAGGAAGTCAGATAAAACAAAGGATTTCTAATTCTAGACTGAAAGTGAACACTCAATTTATTGCGATGTACACTATATAATTTGTATCTAAGATACTACCGATAATTTCTATCTATGCTACTGTGAATAGTTCGTATCTATGATACTGCAGATAATAACTGCCTCCACGTGCTAAGAAGTCGTTTGGCCAGTCACTGTCGTATGCATAATAATCATAGATAGACGGTATAACTTTCCCACTCTTGCGATACTGGACAATTAAAATTATCTTCGTTACTGTCATATTCCTGTCACAGATCAGTTAATTAAACAGAAGGAAATGGAATGAAAGGGAATCGAGAATTGACGTCAGTACACGAAAAATGATATTAAATAATACTATAGTGTGCATGCCCGTGGAAATAGCTTTTCCTAGACAGTACTTATAAAAGTATTTTTAAATTTTAACTGCGCAAACTTCAAGTCAGTACCTTCAAATTAAGTTAAATCTATTGATCGTATAATGACGATACTGTTATAACAAATAGTGTAAAATTAGTATAAAATGATCAGAAGAAGTTATTACCAAGAATGGTTCACAAATTAAACAACAGTAAAGATTTTAAGATAAACTTGTTTCATTGAATTTGCTTTCTTAATATAAACGAACATTTTCCGATGACTTTAGAGCTCCTTCTTTAATTTTCTACTATTTTTTTTATCCATTTAGTCCATTTTCTTATATGCAATGGTGATGGTTTATGACTACTGTATTTTTTTCTTATTATTTTGTTGCTGGATATTCATAACCAAACCATTTGGTCTAGAGATGGTGATCATTTTCAAAACAATGCAAACAGAACATTACTTCAACCCAGCTCTAAATTATCTTGTGGGCTTACAGTCAATTAAAATATTTGCATGTCCTCACTTAAACTTAAGCAGTGAGAAAATGTTCATATGATCATATGCTTCAAATCATTAAACTCTTTAAGATGGTATTGCTGGAAAAAGTGGAACAGTCTTTATAAAAGGGAAAGTTGATATCACGTGTTGGATATTAACTAAAAAATAAAAAATATAGTTCAATTCAAGTCTGATAATAGTTATAGATAAGTTCCAGTTACTCTAATGTTTGGTATATTCTTTTAAAGGTTCACTCCTTTTAAAGTTGAAGTTCACTGCAGTCATTTAAAGGTTCACTGCAGTCATTTAAAGGTTCACTCCAGTCATTTAAAGGTTCACTGCAGTCATTTAAAGGTTCACTGCAGTCATTTAAAGGTTCACTGTAGTCATTTAAAGGTTCACTGCAGTCATTCAAAGGTTCACTCCAGTCATTTAAAGGTTCACTGCAGTCATTTAAAGGTTCACTGCAGTCATTTAAAGGTTCACTGCAGTCATTTAAAGGTTCACTGCAGTCATTTAAAGGTTCACTGCAGTCATTTAAAGGTTCACTGCAGTCATTTAAAGGTTCACTGCAGTCATTTAAAGGTTCACTGCAGTCATTTAAAGGTTCACTGCAGTCATTTAAAGGTTCACTGCAGTCATTTAAAGGTTCACTCCAGTCATTTAAAGGTTCACTGCAGTCATTTAAAGGTTCACTGCAGTCATTTAAAGGTTCACTGCAGTCATTTAAAGGTTCACTGCAGTCATTTAAAGGTTCACTGCAGTCATTTAAAGGTTCGCTGCAGTCATTCAAAGGTTCACTGCAGTCATTCAAAGGTTCACTGTAGTCATTTAAAGGTTCACTGCAGTCATTCAAAGGTTCACTGCAGTCATTTAAAGGTTCACTGCAGTCATTTATAGGTTCACTGCAGTCATTTAAAGGTTCACTGCAGTCATTTAAAGGTTCACTGCAGTCATTTAAAGGTTCACTGCAGTCATTTAAAGGTTCGCTGCAGTCATTCAAAGGTTCACTGCAGTCATTCAAAGGTTCACTGCAGTCATTTAATGGTTCACTGCAGTCATTCAAAGGTTCACTGCAGTCATTTAAAGGTTCACTGTAGTCATTTAAAGGTTCACTGCAGTCATTTAAAGGTTCACTGCAGTCATTTAAAGGTTCGCTGCAGTCATTCAAAGGTTCACTGCAGTCATTCAAAGGTTCACTGCAGTCATTTAAAGGTTCACTGCAGTCATTTAAAGGTTCACTGTAGTCATTTAAAGGTTCACTGCAGTCATTTAAAGGTTCACTGCAGTCATTTAAAGGTTCGCTGCAGTCATTTAAAGGTTCACTGCAGTCATTTAAAGGTTCACTGCAGTCATTTAAAGGTTCACTCCAGTCATTTAAAGGGTCACTGCAGTCATTTAAAGGTTCACTGCAGTCATTTAAAGGTTCACTGCAGTCATTTAAAGGTTCACTCCAGTCATTTAAAGGGTCACTCCAGTCATTCCAATTTTAAAAATTCTATAATAAAAAGAATACAAAATATTAAGTTTCACAACTTCAGCTGAAATACATATTTCATAAGTTTGAAATGAAGTATATCATAATACATGTTCTACTTCACTAACAAACAAAAAGTAAATTAATTGCTTGCTAACGGGATAATTAATAAAAATATTGCGCAATATTTAAAAAGATGTTTCCTGATAACTCCAGTATCTCTATAAACTAATCACTAAGTTAGATTGCACATTGCTGTAACAAGAGCAAGAGAAGAGGAGTAAGAGTGTGACCGTGACTCATTCTGTATATTTCTTTGAAGCACATCATGTGTGTCAACATGTGTACCAACATGCTCTAGCAAAGCACATTATGTGTGCACTACCCCAATCTACATAAGTTAATGGGGCCCATGTGGATACTATTTTGACAAATCGTATCGGTACTGTGTGGTATTTTGCAAAATGGGACAACATGGTGACAGCATGGGCTGTTATGTTGGTGTTAGTCACCAATGTTTTAGTCAGGTTTCAGCCATATAATGTTGATACGGTATATATTAATCAGGTTGGGCCAATATGTTTGAATGAACCAACATTGAAACAACCTTCTCCCAAGCTAACATTCCATGAGAATGAAAAACCACAGCTGCCCCATGTAATTTCTAGGCTAATTTTTCAGTATGCCATCTCTTACCCATTTAACCATCTAGTGCCCATGTTGGCACAATGTGTCATGGGTGCTTGGGATGTGTGTCAACATGCTCTAGCAAAGCACATTATGTGTGTCAACATGCTCTAGGAATGCATAGATATACACACTGTACCTAACAGAAGAAGATGGTACAGCATCACACTACCATCAGTCACACATCTACCTGACTGACCCGTGTAGGGTAACACTGTGACCCCAGCGATTGTACCTGTGTTACCGATAGTTTCGAGGTGGTGTAACGTACCGAGGGCAGACGTATAAAGCGTCGCTCAGGGTCACATTCAGCTCAGTCATAGAATTAACGTCTGCGATCGACGTCGGTACCGACATGATGACGATGGGTTTATTGTGCTTGCGTGTTCTCTCGATGGTGGGTTTTTGATATTTATACTAATATGATTTGTTATCTTTATGCTGGGATGGAGTGGTTTGTGATACTAATCTGCTGAAATTTGTGATTAAATTATTTTTAAAAGTATTAGTCCATACCATTTTCATTGTCTATATTAATTGAACGATGTATTTTATGTACCATTTTTAAGTTTCTCAATGAAATCACATGTAAACTCCAACACGAGTATAATTTTAATGTTGAAAAACCACTTTTACTTTCGTTCTTACCCACAACAGGAGGATATACTGTTTGGAAATGAAACTATTTACATTGTGTGTGGCGTTAGTAGAACTATTTAGCTTGGAATATTTAAAGAGAAATAAAGACATAAACTTAGTACAAAGCGAGTAATTTTCTTTATTGTTTATTGTAATTATTACAATATTCACTCGGTACTATGATACGTTATAAAGATATTATTTAAAAAGGGACACTTGAAGCTATTGTTTATGGGACATTAAATTTTTTTGAATATAAAAATATCTAACTATAATATATGTAATTGACTTTACTAAAGACATTAAAAATTTGAAATAAAAAGAGTTAAGAAGTTAAAGTAATTAAATTTTATACTTCCATAAACATAGTCTCAATAACGTGTCTTAAATAAAATATTTACTTAGGTAACGTGAGGTTTTGGGGGAAATTGTTTACATATAAACAGTTTTGGGGAAATTGTTTATATTTAAAATAATTTAATAGCTTTGTACACAAAAGATAATTTGTTTAAGGGAGTAAGTAAACAAGTACATAAAATATAATTTATAGGTACTATTTAAAAGGGTGCAGGTACTAAATATATTTACTTATATTGTTTCTATTGTTAAACTATAAATGGAGCACTTAATTCAATGAATAGCAATAAATTCTATATATCTAAGTTATCTAAAATCTATGATTACTATCTAAATTATCAAACTTCCTTTTAGGAGAACAATACTCTGTGCAATACTTCAATAAGAACTGTGTGAATGTAGCTGAAAATAATTAGAATTCTTATCCATGTAATTATAGTAAGTCATTAACAAACATTTTTCTAATTTACACCAAATCAAAGAAAAGTAAGAACATTCATAAAACTCCACTGAATAAATAATAATTAACCTCTGCCTTCATTTACACGGTGAGACTGATGGAAACATAATGTAATGTTATTCCTACCGAAAAAAGGAAACATATGCGTTTAGTGCTATTCATACCGAAAAAAGGAAACATTCATTTAGTGTTATTCCTACCGAAAAAAGGAAACATATTCATTTAGTGTTATTCCTACCGAAAAAAGTAAAACATATTAATTTAACGTTATTCCTACAAAAAAAAAATAGTCAGGAGAGAAATTTTGCCAATTATTATTTCGGTGGAAATTTGTTGTTACGAAAACTATGCTACTGACACTCAATATTATTCAACAAGTTCAAGGCAATAATCTTTAATTTAGCTTAACTACCAAGATAGAATCACTATGATAATTTGAATAATTTAATTCAAAATATAAATTATTGAAATTGTTCAATGAAATTATATAGTTTAGAAATATATCTAATCAGTATTTTCAAATATTAAATAATAAATCAGACACATCAAGTAGAGTCAATTTATATTATTTCTCTAAGTGAATAATATTCAATTAGATAAATTAATTAATTAAAGTAGAAATATCTGTTATGGAAGATTTCACGTGAGAATTTGAAGATTGCTGACATCCTTTGAATGATGAAATTAATATTAAATTAATTAGTTAGTTAATGTAAAGGGATATTATTAATTAGGGTTAAATTGAAATCTTTAATTTACTTTGATAATTAATTTAAACTTTAAAATGATTTTGGAATTAATAACCGTTACTTGAAAAGTGAATTTGTTTAAAATAAATTTACTTTAAAAAGAATGGAAATTCGATTTTTAATCATTTCCAATCTCACATATATATGAATAAATTTCAAATTAATTTAATAAAAATTAAACATTATTTTATATCATCTTGTTTGAAAACATGAAAATTGTATCATAGGGAATTTAATAAATGAAAATCTGTAACAAATTCTTTTTGACAAAGTAACATTTGCAGGATAATTAAAACAATATCAAAAATAAGTTTCAATATAAAATGTACCCTTTTTCTCCCTTTAAAAACTTCCATAAAAATTGATCGGATATTCAAAATTATATTACCAATTGTTATTATTTGGTTATTATTATTATAAGTTTTCAAAATATATGACATTTAAAATAAATCTCAAAGATGAAACAGAATTATTGTGGTACAAAATATCACAAGTATTTAGAGTTTAAAATTGTTATTGACTTTAAGGAATATCCTTATAGATTTTATGCGCATAGGAAATACTTAGAATATTCCATAAATCAAAAGAGAAGCCATAACTTAACTGCCATAACCATATTTATGGCTTGGCTATTGTGCCAGTACGAATAAATGGCTTATAGTGCGTGTTTTGGTACTCCTAATGGGTAATATTATCCTAAAAGTACTATAAATCATTTAAATATAGGTTATAGTTCTTAGCTTCTATTTTTCAATATACTTTTTATGAAAAATACATTGTATTTGATTTACGTAATAGTGTATGAAGGTTAATAAAATGTAATAAAATGACCAAAATATATATTTTATATTCTTTCAACATTTCCATTACTGCTTCAGTAATCGTTAACATTTTATGGGTATGGTATTTATAAAATTATTTTTAGACTGTAATCTTAAATGAAATTGAATATTATTTTCTTTAAAATTTCGTTCAAACGTCAATCACCACTCTTACACACGTTCTATCACCATTCGTTAACGCGTTCCATCGTCAATTGTACCATCATCAATCGTTAGGTCCTACCACCACTTGTTCACACGTTCCATCATCAATCGTTCTATCACCAATCGTTACGTTCTATCACCATTCGTCCAAACGTCCCATCACCAATCGTTAGGTCCTACCACCACTTGTTCACACGTTCCATCATCAATCGTTCCATCACCAATCGTTGCGTTCTATCACCATTCGTCCAAACGTCCCATCACCAATCGTTAGGTCCTACCACCACTTGTTCACACGTTCCATCATCAATCATTCCATCACCAATCGTTACGTTCTACCAGCACTCGTTCTAACGAAGCTGACCTTCTCTTTTTCTCATCATTGCTCTATATTCTTCACAAAAACCTCACTATTTTGCCATCGCTAAATACCGTGGGAAAATGAACCTTATCGTCCATGCAATAATCTTCTATATATGACAGCCAATCACTCAATATCAAATCGAAAAGAATTAATTAGATTTTTTAAGGATAACCTACTTAGCAGATCAATATCAATAAGATTATTTATAGCATCTCATTCTCGTTAATTAAAGAAAATGCAAGTCATCCATAATTATAAGGGTTATTCAATCATTACAAACATAAGTCCTATCAAAGTATTTAATTATACTATTGGCAATATCTTATCATCGATTAAAAGCCACTTAAATAGTAACAATATATCATTAATTGAACTAGAAAAGTTATGTCTGAACTACTTAAGTACCTAAATTGAAGTTAAGGTTATATTTTGGCTTTCTAATAATTGATGACCAGATAGACGAGTTTTTAACGTATCAGTATATAGTGCACTTTGGAAGTCTGTCATACAATGTTATTAAACAAATTGTAATCATTCCACTCATAAATCTATCGTAATGAAAGACTGTAATGATTTAAGAGAGTCAACCCTATCATTTCCAACTCCTGTAATTTTCTTTTCAATCTCATAGAAAACGATTAGCCCATTTCGCAAACATTACGCTTTTCCTTGAGCTATGATGTCCCATTTTCTCTTTAAGTAGCTCATGGCAGAACTAACTTACTTTTTTGCGCAATGAACTATAAAGCATTAAATGTTTTATGAGTATAATTTTTAACAAAAAACTAGAAAGAGATTTCAACGCAGTCTAAGTAGGCATCTCGCATGTCTCCGGCTAGTCTCGTCAGATGAATTAGGCAAATGGTTGCCGATACGCGACATTAGTTCGTCATGGCATGCAGGCTTGTTAAGGGCCGTACACACGCAGGTTTTTTTTAAGTCTTTCCACCAGGCTTTTTGCTAAGATCCTCCTACTTTTTCCACGAGAATATAAGAAAAAACGATATAATTATTATTTATTTTAGTTGGTATCCATGATACTTGCAGGTATCATGGATACCAACTAAAATTTATACGATTTATATCGTTTTTTCTTATATTCTCGTGGAAAAAGTAGGAGGAGCTTAGCAAAAAGTCTGGTAGAAAGACTTAAAAAACCCTGCGTGTGCACGGCCGCTTAGGGAAAGTCTAATATTTATTTATTCAGCTGTTGAAGCATTCACATATTTTGCAAGAAGTTAGTGTCGTCTTAGACAGTCACTAGCCTCGAATGCATGAGTTGGTTTCTTTATATGGTAACCATTTGTCGTGTTAACTTTTAAAGATGGTATCAGTTACAAGAAAAGAAATAATTTAAACAGTAAATCAAATAGGGAATAATATTTTACTCTAGATTGAATTGTAACATGACTTGGAATTTAATAATATTATTCCCTTAGTTGATATGTGAAGAATAGAACTACAGTCTCGACTATATTATTTCGGTATGTACTTTGTATTCTAATATCATTTTTATCAGAGATTAGATACTTAATGGTATTTTATATTAAAATATTAAATTATTTTCTTTATTAAGTCGTCATAAGTAACATTATACGATGTAGCGGCTTACATGATAATTTCTTTTTTTCAAATCAATCTTATGAATGGTTTATCGATACACATAAGCATTAAACGTTTTTACAATCAGGTAAAATTATGGATATATAAATAGGTAAGTAAGAGATCGATGTTTCTTATGAAAAATAATGAAACATATTAATTTATTCCCAAAAAATAACCAATATTCGACTACTGTACTATATATTTTAAATTATTATTAAATTTCTATGACTGAATGATAATCCAATTTCAATAACTAAATCATAATTAGGTATATTATATTTCTTGTTACATTCATTGATTTTATAGTGTCCAGTTCTTTAAAAATATAGAGTGAAGTATATTGTACATATATGAACATACCTCACTAATTTCTATTGTACTTTGATATTAAATTTAAATAAATATGATTTAACTATGGAGAAAATTGAATATAGCCAAATAGAGTTCTTTATAACATCTGTTTATTATATTAAATTTATATATTTTTGTTATAATATTGTCACCATTATTCAATAATTGTCCTAACTTTAACTGAGCACGGACAATAAATGTGAATAGATAAATTACACAAATGTTGATATTGTTCAGAACACAGACGTACACTATTATTTTCAAATGAAACTAAATTAGCTTTAGAATCGGCTTCTTCTTTTCTATCGCACTATAACCAATCTTAGCAAAGATGAAATGATATCCCAATAATAGAAAGGATTTCTCTTTCTGCAATGTTTTTCATTGGTTGAAAAGAGATATCTCTTCATAGTCAATCGAAAGGAGAGATCTATTTCTATTGCATGATACTTCATCACACCTTAATAATTGGGAAAGAAAAAGAAAGAAGGTATGAGGAGAAAGACTGAAAGATGATTGAGAACCATATATTTATTTATTTCCGTTATATACACATATCTGCATTTCACACTTCTTTTTATTTTCTCAGATGCTTTAGTACCATATGAAATAGTTTCGTATGATGTTCAGGTGACTCGAATCATTTTAGATCTAATTGGGTAACTCTCTTCGCTAATACACAGGTAACGAAACACCTGGAGATGAATAGAAGGTTGGTTTGAGATGTATGTAATGTTTTTTTTTCGCTGATTTGAGTACTTAGCAAGAATGATCTGTGTGCAGTAGTTTGAAAAATATTAAAGCTTCTCGAATATTCTTGGAAGTTTAAAGTGATAGTGAGAGTTGATTAAAAAATAGTGTACATTCTTTTACAAAAATAGTTACATTAGTCAAAGATAAGGCGGAGAGGAAGCCAGCCTGCTATTTAATTACAGTTATTAGATCTGAAATATTATATCAATATTAACTAAAATGTGTCTGGCATATATTACCTGTAAAGTCTTTAAATATATTAATAAATTAAAACAATGGTAACTTATAGAGAAAACATTGAGTCAATTTGACCTACACTATGAGTCAAGATTAACATAAGTCTTTTCTCCTATCTGATTTAAAAGTAAGTTCAACCTACCGAGAAAATTCTGCCAAATGATACCTTTCAGTGAAATTTTACTTTGCAGATAAGGATAAGCTGTGATAAATAATTACTGAAGACCAATAAAGATACGAAAATATAATTAAGTTTTGGGAGCAGATATACAATGTACCAATAACTTTAGATTCAATCAACGCCTTTTAAGATTATGAACATTTATTTTATTATCTAGTACTCAGTCAAATTTAAATGGAAACAGAATTATTGTAAGATCCCAATTCTTAAAATATCTAAGACCATTTTTTTTCTGATGAAAATGATAAATATGATCTTTAAGAGCTTTTACATTAAATTTTTCAATTAGAAACCTACTAATACAATGGTAACTTTTAATATATTTTTAATCAGTTCGTTATATGAGAAGATAGGAAAGTATTTTAATTAAACTATTTAAAATATCTTAAGTTAAATTAAATATTAAAAGAAAAGCTTTTATAATAGAGTAAGATGTCAAAATTGATTCTTATATTCGAAAGAATGAAGATAGTATTTTAGACTGAATTAGACATCAAGTATGCAGTGGAAATAATTGTACCGAAAATATGCACTTTGCAAAGTAGTTCTGTCTTCTTTATTAGAACTTATCAGTATTTAACTTTAAACAGGTGATAAATTCGAGAGTTAGGGTCAAAGGTGCGAAAAACTGATTAAAACTTAAACTACACTTGCTACCACTATTCCAAATCTAGAACACCTAATCTTAACGGGCCGTTACACTAGTAAAACTCTAATGAACTGAGGTCAATCGAAATTCCTTCTCAAGGAGTAAGATTTAATTGTCTTTGATAATAGTAAGTAATACTTTGTATTTTGCTCACTGTAATCGTGATGCACATTCTTCTTCATGGAATAACTTCTTACTTTTTTCCACACATTGAGATTTATATTAGAAATACCAATGAGGTGGATGAGGAATTTTCTACTCTTTTGATAACAGATTTAGTAAAGAGGCTTTGGAAATAAATCACCGATAATGGACGTACTGACCTATCAACATCGTGCCTATTCTAGAAAACTCAAGATAAAATATTAAATGTTACACTATTATGATCGTATGGAAAATTAATTCTTAGACTTGTATGTTATCGTAAAATACAAAATAAGTTACTGAGAATTTTATTCAAAAGAAACTGGTTCTTATATATCGATTGGAATTTTTCCGTAAAAATAGAATTATTAAACTTTTCACACTTGCATTAAAAAAAAGGGTTAAGCCATACATGAATTTGAACTTTAAAAGGCTAATGCATTTTTGCAATTTTACTTATTTATTGATAACATTTTCTAACTGAATGCATTTTTTCGTTCATGGAAAACCATCTTATGATAATGTTGCTGCACTTAAAAAGTTAAAAGTGTACATGCCCTTTCTTCCGATGATTAAATTAAACATATGTGTGATATAAAATAATCATCTATTATATGACATTATATTTAAGTTTCTTACTGTACATTATATGTTCTTTTCTATCTACACATTTATTGAACGTAACTATTTTTTCACATCAATTTTAAATTGGTTTTAATTCATTGCAGAAACATCACCGAGAGTCATTAATATGCAATTCGAAAAAAAAACTTGATGAAACCTTGACAGAAGAATATATCTATTTAATTTTCCATTATTATTAATATATGGGTTGATATAATTTTTATATCGCTTCTATTGATATTGATTATAGAATTTTAAATGAAAAAAGTAATTATATTTACATGAAGTCTAACTCTATTCAACAGAAAAATAAATTACAGTGACTCCTCTATAGTGAATGTAGTGCTTGAGTAAAAGAATTACCCCGAACAACTTTTCTTCAGTTTGACATGAATGGCCATCAGATTTAAAAATATTATATCCATTTTTAGGCACCCTAAAAAAGTTGTTCACTATACAGAGTGAATCTTTTACTGAGGACTCTTCATTCACTATAGAGGAGTTTTACTGAATAAAATTTTTATCCTTCAATTTTTCATCAAATGATTGATGATGTTGCAGTGACAATTTGAACTAAAGTTTGCCTGTGTAATTGTCCTCACAATAATAGGTCTGAAGATTATCTCTATACCCACCGAATACAACAAAGCGTCAATTAGTGTTCTAAAATATCAATAAATTAATTACCAATACCCTTTTCAAGTGACTGTTGAATGAAGGAACGAAGGGGTAAATATTTCCCCCTTTGGTAATTACAATTAGGGACATTGTAGTGAGGAGTAAATACATACAATATATGCAGTTCTTCACAATAGATGTAATTAATGTGTAAGTCTAAGTAATTTATTTGGTAGGGATATTACTTCACTTTTGGACAATAACATTTTTGTACCATCACTGTAATTTCAAAACTATTGTTATCTCCTTTTATATTGTTAACAAGATTGACATATTTTGAGATACTGTATACTATTAAACCCGATTTATTTTATTTTATTAAATAAACTTATTAATTTGTATTTGTATTTTTATAATTTTAAACAAGAAGTGAATTGCTATTTTATTTTGTTAACAAAGATTATATATTTAAACTAACACTTTTATAATTTTAAACAAGATATATTTCTATTTAAAACAAAACTTATATATTCTAACTTTTACATCATTAAACCTGAGATATTTTATATTTTAATAAACCCTCTTTACATTTCAAACAAAAGAGTTACCAAAATTATTCTGAAAACACCATTGAATAGTAACTACGAATTATATGATATAAATTATTAGTGATAGATTCTAAGAAAAAAGGCATAAGGGTAAATTTAATCAATTATTTCTTGTGGCCTTCAATTACAGCGTATCTTTAAAATGAAGAGGTAGAATACTTTTGAATATAGTATAATTACTTATGGATTATTATTTACACGGATGGGTCTATATCCTGTATAAAGGATGAGTAATAACCATCCGGTAAAACAGGTCTTGCGACATTAGCAATTGTGATTGTCTTTAATCATTCCTCTTGCCTTTAATCATTGTGCTTGATGATTAAGGGGTAATTCATCGCCAGCTGGTGATTAAAGTTCCCTAAAAGACGATTAAATGAATGACTTCCATGCCAACATACACATATTTAAAAGTCTTGTTAAATAATTTCAGTGGCATGTTACCTTCCTTATTCAAAATTGATAAAGGAAGAATGTAATAAATTCACACAAATAATTAGTATTAAGATAAACAATTTACATATTTATAATATAACCTTCCATTTTTTCCTGTATATAATGACAGTACATAACTCATGTGTGGAGATGCCACTTGACAAATAAAATCTACTGAAAACACATTCCGAAGCAGTTTTTCATCTGTGGCAAACACTTTTTCCGACAGTCAGTCGTGATTCACTTAAAGGTGCTACAGCCAATAAATAATATCGAGTAATTGATTTCAAAAGGTATTTAATGGGAGTCTTGGCAGGTAAAGTAATAATTAGCTAATTATTATTTATAAATAACGAAGAATAACTTGTTATTGAAAATAGAGAGACTTAATAGCACCCGTGCATAAGGGTTAAATTAGAATACTTTGAATCTAATCCAAATTTCGAAATAAAATTGTAAGGAATCTTAATTTTTTTTGAAAATTAATTAAATCCATTCCTATCTATCCCGTTTCATAGATACTGAAATTATACCTCTTCGATCGGCATATATTTCAAATGGATATCAGACCTCTAATTGGTATCAGTCTAACTGGTATCGGTTATTTAATCGGTATTATATATAGTTTTATACTATCTAATCGGTATCGGTCACCCACAGAGGGTTCGTTCTCTCCTTTCCATCCCTTTTCCACCAGTCCCCTAACGGTATACGCCAGACATCACAGATATCTAACATCACAGATGGTGGCTAGAACAAGTCACTCAATCGAAGGGAAAGTTACTCTCAAACTTAAAATCCCGGGGCAATGCGGCAAAAAACGTACGGAAAAGATGTCGCGAAAGTAACTATTGCTACTGGCGGGTGAAATATATTATATTAGGTATAGTATTGTGGACTATGTTTTTTTAGATTAACGTAGACAATTGAAACTTATCAGTTTAACTTAACAATATAAAATAACTTTTATCAATTCGGTATTAACTAAATGTTTTAAACGCATGAAATGCAACATGTTTGATAGTCTTCCAATTTTATTTAATATTTTTGGTGATTTAAATTTACTTACACATATTATGCCAAGTAAATAAGCATTAAATTAGCCCAAGTTAAATTAAAAGAACAAATATAGTAAAGATTCTTGAATAAGTTGAACATACCTTTACAGTAATACTGCATGCCAATTTAAATTCCTTTATAACATATTTCAATAATAGTATGTTACCACAATTTAAACTCTAATATGCTATAATAGTTCGAGTAGCTTTGTTTATTTACCATTACATTTCATTGTTTAAAAAAGTAGTTCAACTGAACATTCTAAGTGAAACTTAACTGTTTCTTATGGACCCTAATTATATAATTCAACGCAAACTAGAAATCTTACTCTATGAAAAATACTGATAATAGTTAAAGTCGCCTAATTCCTAAATGTTTAAATTAGCAAATTACTTTGACACGGCTCATTTATTATTATTGATCACGAGATTATACACACAAACTAATACATGGAATATTCCAACAGATGACTATAGAAGCAGATAATTGCTTTCAAATTTGAACTGCATTTTACCTACCTTTTAAAATAAGAAGGGCAAAAAGTTGCCGCAGAAATTTCCAGTGAAAGAAGACTGGTCAAAATTATATGTACGAATAGAATGTAAATATCTTGCTGATAAGTGAGTGTAATTAGATAACTGCAGTACATACGTGACTATACTATCAAATGGGAATTAAATACTAGATGAAAAGGTCAAAAACTTGTTATTAAAATTTCATCAAATTTTTTTGAAATCTATTCAAGTCATTTTAATAATAATCTATTAAAATTTTCATCCGGTAAAAAAAAGAAATAATCTATATTAGTAATAAATGTATTCTTGCCCTTAATATAATATATTTAAATTTAGTTCAATGGATAGAGTTCATACAGGTTAAATTCCAAGTTCTTCAACTAAAAATTAAAATTAACAATTTAAAATAATAGAAATAATAGAAAAAAATAATGAAAATCGTTCGTTCATAAATATTAGTATTTGTACACGACAGTTTATCTAATTTTCAATATATTTAAAGAAATCAAAGAAGTTTTACAATATACAATCTTCATATTAATTTCACAAGAGTTAAGCTTTAGATACAAGGAACTTTTAAAGAAAAATATGGCATATGTTTTCTAAGGCCATCAGAAGAAATTTCAATGGAAAGACATAAATCAAAGAATAATGAGATTCTTAATTAGACTCCTATCTTTATATTTTAAAATATGTATAATTGTGACTAAACTGGTTTTGACCATAGAAAAACATAAAGACGATTGGATCTCATGAACGATGGTATCAAATGTCATACGAAGATTTTCTAGAATTAAAACCTATCTCAAATTAAAAAAATATTATATTTAACATCCGAAAGGATGGAGTTCATTTTACGAATTTGAACTTTAGAAAACCATTAAAAGTTTAATGGTATGATATGAACAGACAGACAGATGTCAGAATACTTTATCTATAAAATACATTAAAATAAATACAGTATAAAGAAATATATAGCGTCGGTCATCACGAGGGTTCTTACAATGTAAAGATAGGTAATCATTATGCCATGGCGGAGTATGTAATCATTTTGACTTTAAAAATAAGCAAAATATTAGCATATTTAAATTCAAGAAATATACTTATTTAAATGCAAGAAATGTACAGTAATTACGACATCTTTAAAAACTAGTTAAAAGAAGAGGACTGGAGTCAGTTATAAGTGTCAGCTATGATTTCATTAACCTTTTTAGTTATTTTTAACTCAGGTTATTTTAAAGCTAAGAATGAGTCATAATAATTAACAAGCTAAAAATGTAACTTAAATTAACATTCAACACATCCTTAAATATTGCGAACAATTTATCGAGTGACTTTATAATATATAATTTTTATTAACATTTAATTAAGAATATTTTAGTTAAGAAGCCAAACAGATATTAGCAAATATACGGGATATAAATTTGTTAATATTTATTTGACTTACTTTTACTTTCTTTAAACCATAGTTACTCCAACAATCTCTTTATTCACGCAAAAAACATTCCGCATGCAAAAAGTTCTCGAAGCGTGGAAATCCAAGTTCACGCGCATCATTCGCAACTTGCATGTCGTTGGTTCTTGATGCGTTCTTCACATGACTTTTGACAATTAAAATGTGCTCGTTTCATCTTCATTATGCTTTAGAGTGTCACTTTATTTTGAAATATGCGGTGCGATGGCAACCTTGAACTATACCGTCTTCTAAGGCTCATACCGTACCATGGGAAACAAAGATAAAGACCCACTGTGAATAGAAGACACAAAACTCATCTCTGATATTAATACTCTTCTTCTTTATATTTATGGGTATATAATATGATGTTATTGTTTTGTATTATATATTACATTAAACATATCTATGAAAAAAAAATATACTACTAATAAATAATGACACTCATCTACACTATAAAATATACTTCTTCTTTTTCACTGTGATATAATATGATCTTATAGCTTCGTATTGTATATTACATTAAACATCTTTATGAAGAAACATGATAATACTAATTATAATTATATTGTCCAAGATTAAATATTAATATTTTAGAATTCGTGTTCTGTATACAGCTGAAAAAAATGTTTTTTTTTTAAATAATATCTAGGGTTTCAAAAGAATGTATTAATAATTGATACAGGGTTTTTAAAATATTGTTCATATATTTTACTATCCCCTAATTTCTGAAATATTTAATTTCAATATCGTATTACAATTTAAAATTTAGTTTCCATTCAAAGTGACCGAAAAAGAACATTTAGTTTAAAATAGTATATAGTCAATATAACAAATTGCAAAGTAAAACTCTCATTAAAAACAAAAATAGCAAACATTTCATTTCTATCTACAAAATGCATAATTATTATGAATTAAATAACTATATTTAATTCATTTAGAATTGAAGATAGTTATTTATCAATAGAATAATTAAAATTAATCAATACCTCTGCCATTACGTATAATGTAATGTTATTTTAAACAATAGAAATATTCTAATGAAGGTGGCAATTAACATTCATATGGGCATTAAAGTGACTCGCTAAATTAAAGAACAAATAATTATCTCCTATTTTGATGTTAAACACATTACGACACAGAAATATCGGTACATCCATTATAACATCTGTGGGGAAGAACTAAATAATTTTCAACGGGTCTATATTACACTTTAATTGTTATTAAGAAATCTGACATTATGCACAGGGCAGTAGAAAGGCTGGCCTGCCGTTAACTTGACCCTACCACAGTTAAGTATTTTTCATATGTATATAGTACTTATATTTAAGTGATTATTAACATTGAGTGGAATTTATTTGAATTTGATTGTAATTATTTGTTGTTACCGAACTCTTTCATAGTTATGTGAAGATAATTTGTATTTAATTTGTTTCCTCATAGCAAAATCAACTAATAATTGACCAATTTAAAATAACTACATAGAAATAATACTTGTTTGTGCACTAGTATAGATTTATAAAATTAAATGAAGATTTATCGAATATACTGTATTTATAAGTTTTTATCCAAAACACAATGTTTGGAAAAAAGAAAATATCTACAATATTCATCTTATAAGTATTCAAACTATTCAACATTAACATATATATTGGAATTACATCCCATGAATCAGTTTCCTGGTTATTAAAATAGTTTAGATATTTTTCAGAAGCAGAATTACTGACTGTGATTTAGATATTCTTTGCCAGCATATAATTTCCTTGTAAAGATATCAAATTACTATAATTTTCCAGCATTCGGAATGCTATAATTTGGTAAAATGTTCAGGAAAAAAAGTATGTCAGATGACCTGAACTATTTGTGAAAATTGGGGCAATCTTTTAATTAAATCAGCATTTGAATTTATTTCGGATAAAATTATTGTAACTCACAATTTTAATCTGATTTAAAATGACCTGAAGATTTGCATTTATAGGGTCACTAGACTACAATACTGGTTTAACACTCTCATTTTTATGTGCGATGGTGATTGAACAGTGTTTTTCTACTGCATAATTCTCTATCTCTTTCTTTGTAATATAAATCGATGCAATCTAATAAATTCACGATATTATGTTAAATGTAGAGTGAGAAAAAATAATCAACAAATTTAATAGCGAATATAAAAGATATTTAATCAAGAATGTTTTTATTCACCATGCAGTATATTGGAGAAAGTCAATTATTTTGTATGTATTCACATGCCTAGTGCCTAGCTATTAACATATTAATAGCTACATAATTCAGTATATTATTACTACAATCTCATTATAACTAATTCGTTTAAATAACAGCTACTGTATCTCAAGTATTATATATCTCTTTCTAGTCGAGATTCATATATTTATAGCTTATATTAGGTATCTACCATATAAATTAAACTATAATTATTTAAGGGTGAGATGTTACGTGTATGGTCAAAAACACAGTCTTGTCTTACTGACATTTCCAAAACTCGAAAGTTTTCGTTATTGCTCCTGTATCACATGTCCGACGAAAGCGAGAAGAGCTGAGTAGCGATATATACGTGTTTTCCTGTTAGATATTAGAGGTGCTATAATTGTAATTCATATTGTCACAATTTAATTCTGTTTTAAAATATTAACAATGGTATATATATATTTGCACCACTTTGTCTATCAGTAAATATGTATTGGTACAAATATATACCGACATGTAGTCAACGTGTTTAACATGAATATTTTTTTTAACTAATATATAGTCTGCGAAATGATTCTTTGAGAGCTTTAACTCAAGGTATGTCGATAATAAGGTATTATCTTAAAACAAATAAATAGAGATAATGAGATAATAATGACTGTTGTAAAGCAGAGTGCTCTTTGTTGCAGCTTTGCTTATTGCATAGCCCGGGGCTTTGCTATGTAATTAACTACATAGCTATGGTATTAACAACTGACGCTACTGTAAAGGAGAGAAAAACATGTCTTTGTAGAGTGACTTCTTGAAATGAAAAAGCTGTGGCCTTCGTCTGGTTAATTGTTACACTTCTCTATTTCGTAGAGATGCTTTAATTTCTTTAATGATTCATATGGCTTTATTGTACGTATGTACTTATAAGTACATTATTTTGCTTTTAGGAAACTTGTTATCTGACTATAAATATGGTTCGAATTTGGGTCATCATGATTCAGATAACTGACAGTCTGGTTATTTTGACCCAGATAAAAATTGGAAGTAATTTTACATTTCTTCTCTTTAAACAAATAAAGAAATACACAAAATATTTATTGATAACTTGTATTATATTCACAAAAACATTTAATAAAATAAATTATTTTAAAACTATATAAGGTCTGACATAGCTAATGTAATTCGGGTTACATTATTATTTTCAGCACAATTTTGGTAACCCTTCTGTTTAAAATATAAAAAGTGTTTGTTTAAAAATAAAATACATCTTGATTACCTTCTATTTTCTCTGTGATTGCTCTCACAGCAATCCCATTTATTTCTAGAATACATCATTTGATTTACCAAATTGGGGCCACTTATAACATTAAAACTAAGTGGGTGAACTAGAAAATTCAATTAAAAAATATCGATAACAAAGTTCTAAAATCGTGAAATGAAGTTCCCCTGGTGTGTTCTAATTATAGCAATTATACGTTATTAGATATTGAGAATAAAAGGAATTTTCTAATTTGTACAGAAAGCGACAGATGTGGTTATTTTTTTTTATATAAGATAAAGTAATTCTGATCTTATTGGAAATAAATGAGTTTTCTATTAAATTTAGAATGAAATTGAGAAGAAAAATGATAAACAATGTAAAAAAAAACAGCACATATGTGGATAGCCTTTAACAAAAGCATTTTATCTTAAAAAAATCACAAAAACACCGTGTGGTGCTTTTCATTATTTTGATGTTAAATTTTCTACTCTAATATCCCTAACCAATAATTAAATACAACAATTACTGAAAATGACTTGGAAGAAAAATATTTAATATTTTAGGGCGTTGACGAAAATGTTCACAAAACTGTGACAATATTCAGACACTTTCTGCTAATGAAATACAAAGAAAATATGTCTTTAAATATTTTAAAATATCTAATGATTTAATATTTAAACATGTTGAAGGCTCAAGATTTAATTATGTATGTGAAAAATTAAAATAGAAATGAATGCTTAAAAGTGTATTTTATTCTGTGGTCATTGTCCGAAACGAAGACTGGAACATTGGGTAAAGAAATAAAATTGTGAATTAGTAAAGTTAAAGAATCTTATTATTAATAAGACAAAAATAATGTTATGGTTGATTAAATGAGAATCTAACAGTTTATACAATGTGTTTACTTATGATGGTATTTTTTTTATATTTCAATAACAAATTTAACTGGGTCACATTATAATAAATTTTCATCAGGTACATAAATTTCCACCTTCAATGAATTGAAATAAAAATTAACTCACTAAAAACTTGTTTCCAATTATTAGAATTAAAATAATATGATATATAATAACAATTAGAAAAAAAAATATATATATATACATTTCATAAAGCATAGAAATAGCTGCATGACGTCACATGCATTTCTCAGCTTTCACAACTCTGATATCAGATGCATTGTTAGTTGATAAGCCCTTATCGTGAACCATTAAAGCTGATATACGATAAATCGTAATTGGAGGGTTCAGATGCTATATCGTAATTCATAGCACTATTAGTCTGCTATCTGTGTGTTTATGTAGATAGCATAGTTTGTAAAAGTTTCTACTGTTATTTCAGTGAACTAAATTCTCTCCCATTGCTATATTAATTTGAATGCTTGATTATAATATATAATTATTTAATAACATATAATTTAATAAATAAAACTGTTATTCAACTAAAAGTGTTGCTCAATAGTTTTTAAACGTTAAAAAAATAGAAGTTCCAGTATCTGGTTTGAACAATCAAACATCTGTCTTTTTATCGAACAATTACATCACGTTAGTTGTTCCAGACAGGCTCTGGAACCTGTGTTCCCACCAAACGTTGCTGAAAAGATCTGGATGATACGAGGGACTTTCATTTAACAATTATATCGAAAAGAGAACAGTCTTACAGTGTCCCAAGATCAATAATTACGGTGATAGAAGCGATTGTCAATAGCAGTGAATTAGGTAGCGATTTCGACAGCATTCATTACGGGGTATAATGAGACACGCTGTATCTGTGATGGTACATGTGAATTGAATTCACATGCGGTTGTGTGTGATCATTCGTCGCATGAATGCGATATAAAAATCTGTGGGATGGATAGAATGAGCAAACTGCAGGGAATAATTCTTACCGACTGAAAAATATCATTTTATGGCGTATATGTTATTAAAAATGACAGGATATGTGAGAAAAGGAAAAAACAGTATATGATGAGAATATTAAAAAGAAGATAAAAAGCGAATAAAACATAAAATGATGGATAATGGAATATGAAAGCAATATCGATCTTTTGAAAATGTTTTAGCATTATCTTTGAATATAATTCTGTTACCACAATTTCAATTGCGAATTATGTGTTAATGAGGAAAATATCATTTCAATAGATCCCGAACAGTTGAAATTTAATGGAGGTATCATAGATTAAAAATGAATATCAAATTCATGGCTATAAATATTGCAGAATTAAAAAAAAATTTAATTCTTTTCCTATAGAAAATTCATGTTTTGAATAATATTTATATTTATTCATTTGAATTCTATATGTTCAAAGTAAAAAACAGTAATGTATTTTAATAATACTTTAATCAATTTCAAATTACTAACTATTCAAACTTTGGATATTTTTGTCAAAAAGTTTAGACAGTCTTTCCCTATTGCGAAAGACTGTTAATTAAAAAAGACATTAAGAAGAAGAAAGAAAAGAAGTGATTAAGATGCAGTGACTGCAGTGAAGCAAAAGAAATAAATATGAGTTGAATGTTTGAGATACCAATTATACAGTGTGTCCACTAAAAATGTATCCACTGGCCACTGCAATTGAATCTAAATGTTCATCTTTCTAGTACAATATTATGCATGAAATCGTTACCATAGCTATTATAAGTAATAATTAATAAAGTATACAAAGCCTAGTACTTATGTATTCAATGGAAGCAGATACGTTTTTCTTGGGCACACTGTATGTACAATTGTACATGTACTTGCAGTGGCCATTTAAATGAAAAAGGAAAATACTCAGCTGTTTTTCCTGGAAATATTAACATCATAATCAATTAGTGCAGATTTAATAATTGAAGATCTCTGCTTATCACATGATTATAATTAAATTACTATAAATAGATGGAAAAATGATAGACAAAATGTAGTAAAGAAGGGAATACTAATACAAGAATAATATGAAATTAATACAAAATTATATATAAAACACTAAAGAATATGATACACGGAAATTTACATCATTGGTGTCATTATCATATTATTGTTTATAAGAATAGGAATTTATGTCATTACCATATATTTTTGTTTTTAAAGGCAAAAATATTGCCTTTTTTTAAACAAATTAGATAACCTATTATTGGTCAGTATCGCATTATGTTTTCCCTTGCATTGGACATCACTGTAAGTAGTAATGATGATAACTGCATAATAATAACCATAATATATCTGATATATTAAGGTATACTGTATCCTGTACCTTTAATATATCCTACTCCTATATACCTACATATCCTGTAGTGCCACTTCCAGTCCCCTGTTCCGGTTATAACGTACAGATGCCGCCAAGGAGACTATAGTCTCAAGGTTCGAATCGTGATGTCATGCGGATGCCTTAAACGATATCTTACATATCGAACTGTTGATAGCTAGAAAACATTTACAGGTATTTATCCAGGTAGCAATGCTTCCTATGACAATATTATTACCTGGGTATATAATGGACAATTGAGAAAATGCAAAGGCGAAAATGAATGGATTATTTATATTATTTCATTTATATTGCCTCGATAGGTAGCTATTAATAGACTTTGTATGGATGTACTGTTCAATTTTTCATTGATTTTATTGTATTAAATAGTTTTGATTCAAATTATTTATGGTGATAATGATAAATAAACAATATTATCAACATAGTAATATATTTCAAAGAGAAACATAAAGGAAGCTAATACATTAATAATTATTAACTCTCTTGAATTTCTTCTCGAAAAATTGCATAGGAGAAAATTAAAGGAACAAACAGCAATCTTTTTAATTAATCTTGAAATTCCTTAATTTTCTGCCGTCTTCTTAATTAACGAAATAGAAGTCCTGTAATTTTTCTGAATAATTAGTATTTTAGTTAATTAGTATTTTTATTGCCGTAGGTAATCTTTGACATGGGAAATTAATTCATGTTTTGCATTTTCTCCAGAGAGGGAAATATTGAAGAATAATTAAAAGAGAATACATAGTTCTTCTGGAGTCTGGAGATGGAGTCAAGAATAAGACTTGTCCTTTAGGCTCAAATTCCTTTAATAACCCAAAGATAATCCCCCTTAATGACTTTCTGCTTCTAAAGACTAAGGCAGCAATATTCATAAGCCAATTATCTGAGCGAAAAAGAACAGCACATTCTGCTAAGGTCGTAACTCCCATTAATAGTCCATTAAATGTAACCCCTATCTACATCACCATCTAAAGTACCAATTGAATTTTGGACTTTTTTCTCTTCAGTTTTTACCGAGTAATTAATAAGGCCTATGACCCTAACCCCTTCCCTCTACGTGACTCAATATAGGATATAATAGAACTCCTTTATAGTGAATAAGTTAGGAGGTGCCCCGTATAGTGAACAAATTTTCTTTAGTCTGCCATAAAACAGCTTTCAGTTTTCTAAAACTGATGGTAATTTATCACAGACTGAAGAAAAATTAGTTCACCATACGGTGTACATCCTAATTAACTCATTCACTATAAAGGAGTTCACTATAGAGGAGCTCACTATAAAGGAGCTCACTATAGAAGAGTTCACTATAGAGGAGCTCACTATGGAGGAGCTCACTATAGAGTAGCTCACTATGGAGGAGTTCACTACATAGGATTTCTATACTGCATGGACACTCTACTAATAACCACGTACAGAAATGAGTAATTTCTTTGCTTGAAAAAGCATATTGCGTCCTTCAATATTTTTTACAATTTTTTTAATAAAAAAAACCTAGAAAAAATCATTGTAAAGTATATTTGACATATAACATAGCTACAGTTTCTTCAATCTAAAAAAATAGGTCTATACTTTAAATGTAACTATAATTAAGCTATAGAAGCTGTTTAATTTTTGCTTCAAAAAACAAAAACAACTTTCGCTTTCGCTTCTCACTGATATTCACTTTTTCATACCATTATAAAGTCATTGAAGATTAGACTCGAGACTGAAAATGCCAGAGCTGATAAAGAGGTTGGATCTTTTTCTTGTTTGCCAAATGATAATTTTAAAACTGGATTCATATTTTGAACAGTGAGAAGCAATACGAAAAGTTAAATCCTGTTTAAAAATTATTGTCGCTATGATTAGGTAAAATTCATAGAAATAGCGTGGAGTAAGTGAAAAATGGGATAAAATTCATGTGAACTAATTCTTTATTAAAAAAAAAAAATACCTTCTATATCTGCCCTAATAAAGATTTCAATACGGAAGCTCAAAATTCTAGGAAAAAGTTTCAGAAAAAAAAAATACACAAGACTGTTTTTCGAGATCAGTTCAAAATTGACCTTAATTTGTTTTTCTAATAATTTACTTTAAGCGTCTCAATCATCTATGATAACACATCATTTATTTTTCCATTATTTCCGGTGTGGTGAACTAAAAACAAGTTACTGTAATTTGGAAGTTATTGAGCATAAACAGAGATATAATCTTAGGTTACCTACAAGGATGTTGCAGATAGCGTACTAATCACTGTAGCATCACACTTACCTATAGTGATCAATTATCCACTTGTTAGTTGATGGGTAATTCCTAACAGCTTATAAGCAATCTTTAGGCTCCATACATCATTTCGGTCAATTTGGAATCAAGTTTGAGAGTCACTGAAAGTGTGATGATTTATTGTCGTGTTAAAAGTTATGAATGGGTTGGCAAAATAATATGGAATGGTATAATTATTATGAAAGCATTAAATTAATCGACTATTTAGAACTATATCTTATAGCAATAATATCGTATAGCAATAATATCTTATAGCAATAATATCTTATAGCAATAATATCTTATAGCAATAATATCTTATAGCAATAATATCTTATAGCAATAATATCTTATAGCAATAATATCTTATAGCAATAATATTTTATAACAACAATATCTTATAGCAATTTTATTTTACAGCAATAATATCTTATAGCTATTTTGTCCAATCTACAGTATTTAAATCATATCCTACAAAAAAAGAATCTCAAATAAAGTAATTTTGTACTACCCTAAAACTTATTTTTTGTTTTTATACTAAATGCAAGAATTTTGTACGATAAATATCACCAATTTATGAACAACCTTATATCTCTGTAAAATGAATGACTTTAACCCAGGAAAAAGGTTATGGTAGGGTCATAGAAGATCAAGAGGGGGTCCCACCAATTTCTACTGTGATCTATCGAAAAAAATGTCTAGTTAGATAAAAAAAAGTTATAAGTGTTTAGTAATTTATAACTAATGGAATAAATTGCCAATTTAACAAAGGAAAATATATTAATATTAATACAATTTAATCAATCTACATACTATGAAATAATGTAAAAAAATTAAATCTAATACATATTCGTTAAATTATAAGAAATATTAAATTTCAAATTCATTACTGTAAAAGGTAAAAATATTTCCCCTCT
Organism: Caprella mutica; assembly: GCA_947561585.1. Taxonomy (NCBI): domain Eukaryota; kingdom Metazoa; phylum Arthropoda; class Malacostraca; order Amphipoda; family Caprellidae; genus Caprella; species Caprella mutica. The sequence goes on from CANNZV010002230.1 coordinate 84,986, forward strand.
AATCCTAACCATTTCCGGAACATTTCCCCTGAAAGTGTCACTGTATTACAACAGTTCTGGATTACTCCAATAAAATTAGTGAAGCGTACGAGTAGTTCGTAAGGTAAAGCTACCGCAGACTGTTCACATACACGTGTGTGTTCCCACGCGCACAGACAGAGGAGTATGTTACCAAGGGTCAATGAGGGTCATGCATTTGATAAAATAAGCTGTGGAAGTACGAGCCATACTCTTGCAATAATGGGAAAACATCTTGGCCTAGATACAATTAATAGATGTGTCATAACTTTTGCATATATTAAATATTAATTCATAATTTATTCATTAAAACAAACACGTTCTTAACATTAACAGAGTCTACTTCTACAAACAATTTAACCTTCATACTATTGATTTTTTTTTTTGAGTTCTTTTCAAGTCTACTTACAAGTTCCCCCCTCTCCCATTTGATTTCCCCCCTCTCCCCCCATTTATTTTCCCATGCAGTGTACTTTGTCTAACATTCCATAGTAAAATATTCTCATGCTCCGATATCCGGTTTGTGTTTTAGTGACTTAGCAGGCCTTGGCAGTGTACTGCTAATTGTATGAGTGTTGTACACTCACACTTGAGAAACACCTTCATGCTTCATATATTGGGTAAGTTACGAATTATCGGTCAGTTGCACATCTTCGATCACATAAGAAAATACGATATAATAATAATTTTTGTTTCGGTAGCCATGATACCTCCAGGTATCATTGATACCAAAAATAAAATATTAAATAATTTCATTATATCGTTTTTTTCTTATGTGACCGAAGATGTGAAACTGACCGATAATTCGTAACTTTAATTGACTCCAAATATCTTTAAATAAAATGAAGGCGATAAAAAACGATATCCCACAATGGTTGTTTACAAATTTAATTATAATTAGATGCAAATTGTTCTCTTTAGTAAGCTATTTGATCTACTAAATAACTGCACTAACTTTAGAACTTTGTGACAATTTCGTACCACAAAACAATGATACTAACTGCCAATGCTATATGTATAGCTTTATTAATAACATGGAGTCAAAATACTTATTTAAATTAGTGTATCATTATGATTATAATTAAATATATAATATACAATAACTTAAATTATTCTACAATACTTTAGATATGAATTTTCTGAATACATAAATATAACAATATAAATAAATAGCAACAATATCATCTCAATCTGATTGATTAGCATTAACATTCTAACGTGATGAGGCCAAGTAAATTCCGGCGGAAGTTGCGACATTGCTCTCCGCGTAGCGACCTTCGTACGTCTACGCTACGGTAACATCTACTATCGAGATAAACGTCTGTGGGTACCGTCAGAAAAAAATATATTGTCATGCTATTTAATTTTAAAGAATTTTTTGATAGAAAATACATTTTTATTACAAAAATGGGAGGTACAATTAAATTTTCAATTGTAAAACTAGTATTAATCATGAACAATAGAATATAATTTAGTAATGTACCACAGGTAAGATGTACTATAGTTAGCCTGGTAAGCTTCCCCAGCCACTGCTTGTATCTTTTGCTAGATGCTCTACAGTTAGCTTGATAAGCTACCTCAACCAGTGCTTGTATCTTTTGCTGTAAATAGTTTGGTAAGCTACCCCAGACACTGCTTGTATCTTTTGCTAGATATAATATTGTTAGCTTAGCAAGCTACCTCATCACGTGCCTTGGTAAGATAATAGGCAGCTGTTTAGGAAGGTAGCGTCTATGTGTATTATTACAGGTAGTTAGGTAGATTGAAATGATGTAGCTAAGGTGTTTAGAATATCTAAACATTAAATATGTTGTGGTAAAACAATTAGATATAACAGTATAAGTAATTGCGTGAAATATATGCTGTTGAATAAAAAAATATTTTGTAATGATTATTGCTGTAAAAAAATTGGAAATGTCTAATCTACTTTAAAATCATGTCAAGCTTCAAAATTGAAATTATTACAAACTATATAATTTCATAATTCATAATTGAATTGAGTATATAGTAAAACCGTTAATTCAACACTATTACGCTTTTATATTTTCCCTTCCATGAATGTTTTGCGTTCACATTTTTTGGTTATATTAATTTTTTTCAATTCTCTTCAGTTTTTGCTTACTTAAATATACAAAAATTTCGATTATTTAAGATAATATACCAAATAGTGTAATGAATAGATATTTCCAAGTAACTCCTTAGTATCTATACTAATTATATTACAATAAAACTAAAGATATAATATTAAAATAACATATTTCCAATTAAAAACTTGTCGATATATGCATTCATTTCGGCTTCCGGATATTCGCCTAGATGTCCCTGGAATAACAATTGATAATATAAATACATATATTATTAACACGGTATCAATATATAACTGGCTTATATATAATATATTTATTTTATATTAGTTAAATTATATTGCTTTATTCTTATCTGGTTAATTTAATTTTTATCATATAATTACCTATCAATAAGTGACCCACCTAGGTACCATTATTTCATTTTATAAATTCATGCAATGTATTTTAAATTCGATTCAGTACAAAATAATATGGGCGTAGTAATATTTCAAGGGAAGTTGTTCCTAACTGTTCTTTGTTCGAACAATACACCTTCTTTTCGAACAATTAGTCAATGTGATAAATTGTTAGAAACAAGACAAATGAACCATTAAATAATACTTCCTATAAGTAAATATTTTCACACTATTAACGAGTCTATAGAATCTCTATCAACATTATATAGAAATAGAAATAAATTAATAATATTTCCATTGAAATGAATATCGAGTTACAAATTCAATGCGAATATAAATTTTTCATGTTGAAAAATTAATAGAAAAATTTAAAATATATACATATATACCAAATAATTGGGAATAACCCGAATATTTGGTATTACTCAAATATTTGGTATTACTCCTCTATTTGGTATTACTCCTCTATTTGGTATTACTCCTATATTTGGTATTACTCCTCTATTTGGCATTACCCCTCAATTTTCTATTACCCCTCTAATCGGTATCACCCCTCTATTTTCTATTACCCCTCTAATCGGTATCACCCCTCTATTTTCTATTACCCCTCTAATCGGTATCACCCCTCTATCCTCTAATGTTGATCTATTACCATCTTCACTCAACCCATGATTTTTTTGTTTCTGGGAATTTTCATTTAGGTGGGAAGTCATCGTGAATTTTTCTCATCCAAAATTGGAATCCTGTATTTTAGGTGATAAATCCATGTTATCTTTTTCTCCAGCAACATACCATTAAATTAAGCTATTACCTGAAATCCTAGTCATCGAGCAGCTTTGTCAACATACACTGAACAAAAATACGAGTCAAAATGACTCGAAATATTAGTTTTCAGTTTGACCTAAAACCGTCACAAAAATGTGAGTCAATTTGACTCATCCTCATATTTTACTCAAAAACTAGAGTCAAATTAACTCCTAGTTAATAGTCAGATTGACTCAGGTAGAGTCAATCAACAGAAAAAGACTCTAATATTGAGTTTTGCCAGCCTTGACTCAAGCGATGAGTCAGGCTGACTCGCAATTATTTTTCAGTGTAGTGATGTAAATCTACTAAAATATGGAACAACACAATTGGAAAATTAAAACAGCAATCAGATTTGAAAAAAAAACATGAGATTCTTAACTATAATTTGCATGATAAAAGAACATCTGTAGGAAATGATGTATAACACACGCTATCTTACTATGGGACAAACTAAGTTGTAAATTTAGGAAGTGTATGAGACGTCCATGAGTCTATCAACTAATTAACGATAGCTTCACCGTGAGTTATTCGAGTCCCAAGAATTTTAATGCACCATGGGAAAAAACTTAAGCTACCTCATCGGTAAAATAAAAATAACATTTTACCTCGTACCTACCTGCTGGAAGAATATTCCAATGTAAAATTGCAATTACTCTATTCCAGTCAAAAGGAATGTTTTTTATCAGAAATACCAAACAGTGAAGTTTAATAAATACGTCAAGATTTGTGACGGGAATACATAAAAGTTTCATAAAATGTTAATTTATTTTATACTCAGATATTGCCAATACTAGAAATATGTTATCTCTCTCTTTTTAAATATATAGCCTAATGACTAAAAAATTACAGACAATTGGCCAATTTCATCACCATCGCATGTTGATTTAAGTACAAGGTATCGATATTACCCTAATGAATGGTACTTCCTTCCAGCAATATTTTTCTCTTTTTAAAACAAACAAATTCATTTATACTATGTTACAAACATTTAAAACAATCTTTTAAATTTCGAACTGTTAACACTTACCACTAAATTGACTTGGCGCAACAGCACCAATCATCATAACAAATAAAGCCTATGAATAAAGTGAGCTTTAATTCTTATCGAAGGATCAGTGTTTCTTTGAGTTAATAGTACCATTTTTCACGCTCCAATAGCCATCAAATAACAGTGATGCATTATACCCAAATCTTCACTGCAAAGTTAGTGGCCTAGCTCAAGGCTGCACAATGTGTGTCTGACCAAGTTAAGCAATGTGGTCAGGTACTCCTTTGGCTGATGATGGATGCTCGTACATACTTTTTTGGGAAAGTAGGAAGCGAAGGATATGTATCCTGGCTGTTTTAATTGTAGAATTCATCATAGCTGTAAGTTAGTCATTTAAATACGATAGAGTACAGTTGGAAATTACATTTACATACAAGTCTTCATTTATCAATAATAATTGTATAATATCGTCTTGTAAAATTTAGACACTACGTGCAATTCAACTTGCAATTCTTAAAAGTGAATTAAAATGTTTATCTTAATTTAAACTTGTTTTATTTTTATAGTTTATAACAGTTTTACAAAAGTGTTCACCAACAATAAAATTATTCATAACTGTGTTGTTGCCTTAAATTTATGTATGCATAACAATTAATATTTATCATGAAAGAAATTTGAAGAAAAATTTCCATTATAACGAATTGTTTAAAACAATTTTTTCAAATACAATCTGTATGTTAATTAAAGATATTTCACACATGTTCCTGTTGTGTATTTTGTACTATTTCTTTTGTATTATTTGTACTATTATTTTACTATGAATTATTTAGTTAAAGATAAAATATTTACGAAAAAATTATTGAAGAGATAGATACTTTGATAAAAAATGGCCAATTTTTATTTTTATTTTAATATTGTATATTTGGTCATCTTCGATCATACAGTTTATCATATTTTGATCATACAGTTTATCATATTTTTGATCTTACAGTTTATCATATTTTGATCATTCAGTTTATCATATTTTTGATCATACAGTTTATCATATTTTGATCATACAGTTTATCATATTTTGATCATACAGTTTATCATATTTTGATCTTACAGTTTATCATATTTTTGATCTTACAGTTTATCATATTTTGATCTTACAGTTTATCATATTTTTGATCTTACAGTTTATCATATTTTGATCATTCAGTTTATCATATTTTTGATCATACAGTTTATCATATTTTGATCATACAGTTTATCATATTTTGATCATACAGTTTATCATATTTTGATCATACAGTTTATCATATTTTGATCTTACAGTTTATCATATTTTGATCATATAGTTTATCATATTTTTAATGAGAAATTGTCAATGTACCCATATGTTTAATTTATTCATATACATGTTTAATTTATTTATTTGGATTCAAAATTCGTAACATATTATATAATATATTTAGCTGTGCATTTTGACTGGTTATTTCCTAATATTAATTTTTTTATAATTTCATATTCATTATCAGGTAAAACAGTTGGCCACAAGTAATTAAAATCTAAATAATTAATGGAAAACATTAACCCGGGGATACTTTGTATTAAATTTAGGTCAAAGTTACAATTAAATTCTAATTAACATGTTTCTCAGTTAAATGCAATAGAATTAAGTAATTCCAATATACCTTTGTTTGAACATCAACAAATTGTATGTCAGACAGCTGATGTATAATATAATAATTAAACTTTTTGGCAAATCGTGAACGTGATGAGTCAGTCGTGATGTACTATCACCGATAGAGTATTTGTTTGCTAGTCTATATGTACTGGAGCATAGATCAATAATTACTACATTTAAATTATTATAATTAATTCTGTTTAAAGATTATTTGCAAACATGTTAAGGATATGGTTGAATAAAATATATAAATTAAAATCTCTTATCATTATAAGGTAATCAAGTTTCGAATCATCGGTCGGTACTACATCTTCGGTCATATAAGAAAAAAAACAATATACAAATTATTATTATTCTATAGCACTGTGTAATAACAATTTTGTAGTACTGACCGATAATTCGTAACTTACCCTAGTACTGATATGAATATAATAATATTTATCAGAACAATAATATGTTGTTATCAAGATATTTATTCACCAATAATATGTATATTTTAAAAATTACTATAATTTAAATTCACGTGCAGCAATTCAAAAAATCTGATCACATGTTTTATTTTTTTGGAAAAGGATTGAAAGCATATTAATTTTCTTTCAAAATGATTTACATATAACAGCTGTGGAAAAATAATAACCAGGCAATAATACAGGGTCACCTTAGCCAAGGCAGTCCTTAGCAAATTACCAACAATTTGACAGTGTGATATTCTAACTATTTGAATTATGATAATGTGAGTAGGAATAATTCAGTACAATCATCTCAAAGAATTCTAAAAATATTCAATTACAAAATTTCCAGTCGTGCCATTTTAGTTGCAGCCATCAGATAAAGCTGATTGATTAGCCAAATAATAATTGAAGCTTCCTTGTTTGAAGTATTTTCCTAATTTCTATGAGTTTGAATTACTTACCAAACTAGATCATTATAGTGCTCGTGAGTTCGTGCGTGAGTGCGTTAGTATGAAGAAGAGTGCGTTCGTGAGTTCGTGACCGAGATGCCATCTTCGTGAAACAATAAAAACAATCTAGACTGGATGATGGAGAGACCCAAGGCCGTGGAAGAGGGGTGAGTGTGGGAAGAGGAATTGGAGGAATGGGGAATGGGAAGAAGAGGGAATTGGAGAAAGGGGGGATTGGAGGAAGGAAGAACGGGGGAATTGGAGGAAGGAAGAAAGGGGAATTGGAGGAAAGGGGAGGAAGAGTGAATAGTAGGAATGAGGAATGGAAAGAAGAGGGAATTGGAGGAAGAAGGAGTTGGAGGAAGAAGGAATGGGAGAAAGACGGAATTAGAAGAAAATTGAAATGGAGGAATAGGGAATTGGAAGAATGGGATGAAGGAATGAGATGGAAGGACGAATTGGAAGAAGAGAGAATTGAAGGAAAAGATAATGGGAAGAAGAGAGAATTGGAGGAAGAGGGAATGGAAGGAAGATGGAATTGGAGGAAGAGGGAATTGGAGGAGTATGGAGAATGGTTGAATAATTACGAAGCGATAATAGAAAGAAATCGAGAAAATAAAGACACAAATAGAAAAAAATGTCATAGAATATAGGTATACATAATAATGTTTATTATATAAACATTTACTTCTAAGAAGTATGTATATATTCATTTGTTGAAACAAACACAAAGACTGTAAAACATTTCAAATTAACTCTATTTGTAATGTACATCACGATTTCACTTTCAGAAACACTAGAATCTTCCTACTTTCAGTTTCTAAAGCATTTATATACACTGAAACAATTGAATGTCACTTCTAAACCAACAGTAAGAACTCTTAAAATGTTATACCTAAGCTCTAGAGAGAATATTATGCATCTTCCGAGCACCAAAAAACAATAAATCTGATCTATTTCCTAGATAAAAAGTACATGCAACTATTTTAACGGAGTTTTACATTGAGATACATCTGAATATTTTGGGTGTATCTTTTAAAACCGCTGTTAATACATACATAAATACATAAATAAATGAACTTATGATGATATTTTAATTTCAAATTCTTATTTGTATATTCGTAATTTCTGAATTATATAATATGTATCCTAAAGAAGAATTAAAATGAAAAATAAAAAATATATTGTCCCTGCACTTAAGTAATACTATTTCTACAGCACTAAAAGTTGGCATTTTTGTCGCCATTGAGGTAAGAGAGAATTAGCATATTGTGATAAAGGGAGAAGTAACACAGTGTGATAAAGGGAGAAGTAACACAGTGTGATAAAGGGAGAAGTGAACTGCACGAAATAAGTTATGGGAAATAACGGCAACTAAATTGAACACAACAAACGATCTACCGAGTGCCTTCCTCAATCGATTCGCAAACGGCATTGTGTGTGTGTTTGTTAATATGTTTGTTACACTGTTTGTTAATATGTTTGTTACACTGTTTGTTAATAGGAAAAGAAGACAAACACAAGCAGTAATGAGGAAATAATACCCAGTGACACTTTGGGGAAAAATTAAACTCTGAGGGTAATTTTATGGTGAAGGAAAAGGGGGGATGATATGAAATAAAAAATTATTTGAGAGACGGGACCGTGAATACCCAATAGATGGTAATACTTAGTGATATGGTAATGTTAATACCCAATAGAGGGTAATACTTAGTGATATGGTAATGGTAATACCCAATAGAGGGTAATACTTAGTGATATGGTAATGTTAATACCCAATAGAGGGTAATACTTAGTGATATGGTAATGGTAATACCCAATAGAGGGTAATACTTAGTGATATGGTAATGGTAATACCTAATAGAGATTAATACTTAGTGATATGGTAATGGTAATACCCAATAGCTGGTAATACTTAGTGATATGGTAATGGTAATACCCAATAGCTGGTAATACTTTGTCATATGGTAATGGTAATACCCAATAGAGATTAATACTTAGTGATATGGTAATGGTAATACCCAATAGAGGGTATTACCACTTAGACATACGGTAATGGTAATACCTAATAAATGGATCGATTAAATGAAAAACAGTACATATCCATATATTAAATAGTCCTATAAAATAACGAATAACTCTTGTAGTATAAATAAAAATACTGAAAGATGAAACAAAAACATATTTCATTTTATTAATTTTTCAATTAATAAGGTACACATTTTTATTCCTGTACACAAAGGAGCTTTTAAATTATGTAGATATGTTCTAAATATAAACATAACAACAAAGCAACTCATGAATAATTAAAGAAAAAAAGATTTATATATTAATATCTCTTGTTCTAAATATAAATTTATTCTTTCAGGTTGCAGTATTTTGTTGTGAGTGTGTAACAATTTTCTAAACAGCTCAAAGAAACGTGACGATGATGAATGATGTATTTTCAATGAAGGAAAAACATTCAATGGCGAGAAAATGCATGTATAGAATATAACACACACGTATATAGGTCACTTGCAGATGTACTTTTCGATTGTATGAAGTAAATCTTTTATTGGAGCTCCTTTTTTTTACTTTTAGTAACGATATGTAGCATAGTCTGATGGAGTATAACACTTGCTAAGTAAATATATCAACCACTAACTGAAAGACAATTTTTGTATTGACGATAGTCTCTCATAACTTTTTTCCTTAATGTTTGTAACTTCATGTATTATTTTATTATAGACTGTAAAAGTTTCAACAGTTCCTACAGTTATCTATTTTATGAAGCAATAAAGAAATCTGTAATTACTTATAAATATATATCATCATGAGCTACACCATTTACCAAAACTTGAAATGGATATTTAACATTGCACTAACTTGCGCTGGAAAAAATAGTTGAAGAACATCTAATTATACAGAACAATTAAGTAGCATCAAATAAAAAAAGTTTTTAACCAAACTCGTATAACAAGGGCTTTCTTCTATCATTTAATAATTGAAACTCTAATTAATTCTAATATCCAAATGCAGGTTATTATTATTAGTCTTTCAAAAGTCATATGTCATTATAGATATTTTCCCACAGTCCAATAAGTCCATCAGAAGTCACTTAATGTACATTGTGTTTAACTAGTGCCACGTATACACAGGAAAACACTACTTCCTACCAGCTATATTTAATTAACACTTATTCAAATATTAACACAGTCCATTGCTCATCCCTAAACCTAAAACTCTAAAGGATGTTCCAATGTCCATATAAAAAAATGCCTTGTCATGTATTGTCCTTTGTATTGTAAACTCAAAACAATGCCTGTAGAGTGTAATGAGGTCCTTACAAATTAACGCTATCTATTATTTATTAATTAAACGTTAATATAGGTAACTTTGGGATGAGTCATAAACTTCATATTGTAAAACCTTGAAGATATATAATTATTAATAATTATTAATAATACATACCTTACACTTATCTAGATAAACTTTGATATTAATTTATATAGCTTCATTCATTACCCAAGTAACTCATTCATTAGCCAGATAACATCATAGGAAACTTCTGTCATTATCTATATAACTTTATTCATTACGTAGGTCACTTCATTCATATACATAGGTAACTTCATTCATATTATTATACCTAGATAACTTCATCCATATACCTAGGTAAATTCATTCTGACAATAATTATACGTAGATAGCTTCATTCCTATACCTAGCTAGCTTCAATCCTATACCTAGTTTCAATCCTATACCTAGTTTCAATCCTATACCGAGCTTCAATCCTATACCTAGGTAGCTTCATTCAGTATCAAGGTAACATCAGTCATATACCTTCATTTTTTTCCACTCGCCATAGCCTCTTTCAAGCTACCCATTTCTTCCCCACTGACTACTTATTGTGTGCCTCTGTAAAAGCATTGCACGTGAGAACCTAAACTGTGACCTCAATAGTGGTGAACGAGTAGCCAACTCTGCTTGGCAAGATAATGGCTAACATTAAAGTAATTAGAGCCAATTAAATAGGCAATTATCCTAATTTGTTCGTGGTAGGTTGTAAATTTCTCCCATTGTGCGAGTGAATCTTTTTACTACCACTCATCATTCACTGAGAATTGTGCATGTAATATGCTTATAGAATTTGCATAATAACATCTCAGATTTAATTGTTTTTTTCTTTCACAGACACTCATCGGAGTGACGTTGCTTGGTGTATCATCAGGTCAATTTATCGGCCAAGTGAGTTTAAAAATATATTCTCTTGAAATATCTCGATTTGAATCAGTAATTACATAAATTTTCGAATTTAAACCAAAGAAATGAATTAATGTCAAATAACCGATTTTATTACAGAATGGTCGTCGAAATTTGTTCGACTCCGACGAATTCGACAGAAGTCGAGAACGAAATAGTTTTGAGTTCAACAGTATTGAACGAGACAGCGATGAAGTTTTCAGAAGTGGAAGCTTTGGAGGAAACAACAGAAACATTATTTCATCGACTGCAGCCAGAAACAACATCAACACATTCTTGAGAAACAACAACAACAACCTGAGACGTGGTGACAGCATCGAAGTTGATAGTTTTGGAAGAGTCACCATCGATCGTGATAGTGATGAGGTTTCATTCAGAAGAAACTTCGGACAAAACAGGAACTCGAATAATGCCGTTAGTACTACTTCCACTAGAAGCAACATCAATACCTTCTTGAGAAACAATAATTTGAGAAGAGGGGACAGTTTAGAGGTGGACAGTTTCGGCAGAGTGACCATTGACCGTGATAGTGATGAAGTCAGATTCAGAAGTGGAAACTCAAGAGGCAATAACAATAGAAATAATGTTGCCACTTCTACAGCTGCCAGAAACAACATCAATACATTCTTGCGAAATAACAACAATAACTTACGAAGGGGAGATAGTATAGAAGTGGACAGTTTCGGTAGAGTGACCATTGACCGTGACAGTGATGAAGTTAGGTTTAGGAGTGGAAATTCGAGGGTCAACAATAATAGAAACAATGGTGCTACAACTACATCCAACAGAAATAGTATCAATACCTTCTTGGGGACTAACAATCTGAGACCTGGAGACAGCATCGAAGTTAATAGTTTCGGAAGAGTAACCATAGATCGTGATAGTGATGAAATCGGATTCAGAAGAGGAAATTTCAGAAACAATAATAGAAATAATGCAGCTACAACCGCCAGAAACAACAACAACATTAACAACTTCTTGAGGAATAATAATTTGAGAAGCGGAGACAGTCTTGAAGTTGACAGTTTCGGAAGAGTGACAATTGATCGTGATAGTGATGAAGTCAGATTCAGAGGCAATAATCGAAACCCATTCACGAATTTCAACAATCAGCAGAGAAATACTTTAAGAAACAACAATTTCTTGCGTAGAGATAGTGACGAGGTTATTGTGACTAATAGCAGAGGCACTCAAACAGTCGTAAGAGTAGATAGTGACGAAGTTGTTAGACCCTTCACACCTACAAGAAATCCATTCACAAATACTGTCACAAGGAATCAAAATGCTAACAGGAATAGAAATCCTTTCACTGCAAACAGGCAAAACAATAATTTGTTGATTCGTGATGACAGCATTGAAATTGTGAGACCATTCAATAGAAATAATGCAAATCCTTTCATCCGGGACGACAGCATTGAAATCGTTAGGCCTGTGACAAGAAATCAAAATCCATTTACAGCAAACAGAAATCTTTTCAGACAATCTGTAAGCTTGGAATTGAATTCTATTGAGAATGATTCTCCTGAAGATATACTTGATGATTTGTTCGATGATGACGCAGATGACAGAGCCAGAGCGAGACTTGCAATCCAGAGATTGAATGCACAGAGACAGCAGGGCAATAGAGCAGGAGGAAGGATAAACAGGTAAGTCCCACTGATATTTTATTTTATATTGATTGAAGAATCAAACTGATTCTTATTTATAAACTGACATTAAATTCTTTTTCGCAGCAATACCTTTGGAAGACCATTGCCACAGAATAACAGACCAACTACAAACCCCTTCATCACCGCAAGCAGGAACAACCTTTCTAATAATAGAAATAACGTAGCCACAAATTCCAACTCTCTTACAAGGACACGTAACCAAGGCTCATCTAGTTTCCCACCCCTTCCAAGGACACCAGCTAGGACAACCCAGAATAACAGGCAGAGCAACCCAACCACAAATACCATTGTGTCAAGTAACACTTTGAGTCGAAATAATAACAGAGCTAACTTGAATACAAATAGTGCCAGTTTCAACTTCAACAACCCATTCTTGTCCAGAACTTCAACATCAAGCAGAGCCCAGAACGTAAGACCAATTCCTCCTCTGATCCAAACAAGTCGCCCCTCAACCCAAAACAACAATAGAGTTAACTCTCAAAGGACAAACGTAGGTGTACCATTGCCTTCGACTTCAGCAGGAAGGACAAACATCGGTTCATCTTCATCAACAGGACGAAATAATGTCGGTGTACCCTTACCCAGCACAAGAACAGTCACCACTCCAACAACAAGTCCCACAAGATCACCATCAAGCATTCCATCACCCCCAAGACGAAACCAGAACAATAATAATAGCCAATTCAGTCATTTCACAAATGCTGCGAGGCAGAATCAACACCAGGAATCCAAGAAGCCTTCGAACAACCCATTCATAAAACAAAGCAATTTCAGAGCTACCAGTAACTCCATCAAACCTGGTAATCAAAAGATTGGATCGGTCGGAGGTTTCAATAGGTCAAGTGGGCGAAAACCAAGTACGTCTGGATTCGAATGGCCTGGAGGAAATGGTTATTTCTTCAGGATGAGCACAGGAAATTCGAAACCAATTCAGTACTTTATCAGTTATGATGATTAAATTCAAAGTCATTAAATTTATCGTTTATTTAAAGACTACTACTAACAATATCCTTAACTGAAGGCCAATTACTATTTTCAGTAAGATATTATTTTGTTAAATAATTCGATTGAGAATAAAAAATACGAAGAAAGGATGATTGTTGGATTCATTGTAAATATCTAGTTCCTATGGTGGATTATCTTCAAGAATGAGCACAAGCTTATTTTTCATCTTCCTTCACTGCTTGTTTATCTACTATGCCTTTGTAATTTGGTTATATACAATTACTTCGAATATACAATATTCAAAGTGGTAAGATTCCTATACTTCATTTGATATAACTAATTTTAGTTCTTTTAGAAGAGTAGCCAAATTTTGATTTGTTATTTGATTGAATCATACCTATATATTGAGAATTATGTACTTATTTTCAGGTGTTGTAATTCCGCCCGCCACCTTTCAAAGATTTCATTACTTTATTTATTATAATAATCACTTTATTGAAAAGTTTACTTTTTATATTTAATTATTTTTCATCTTAATAGAAATTTACAGCTTAACCAGTTTTACCTTTAAATACATATTATCTATTTTCCCAGGAACAAACATAGCATAGTTTAACTTAAAAACCTTGTACAAAATTCTAAGCTGATTCTATTTTAGCATCTCATTTTACTTTTGAAATTTCCTTTATTTTAATTTGTGATAATTATAATTAGAATGACGACATAGAAATATATTTCCTTATAAAAAATGTGAGTTTTATTTTACATACCAGTGAATTATTAAAGATAATCAATATTATATAGTACATTAATTGTGTATTATCAATGGAGAATAATCATTGTTAATGATTAAAAGAGTTATTGGGTAAGTTCCGAATTATCGGTAAGTACTACATCTTCGGTAAGAAAAACAATATAGTAATTATTATTATTACACAGTGCTATCTAATACTTCTGCAAACCCGGGTTTGCAGAAGTATTAGATAGCACTGTGTAATAATAACAATTACTATATCGTTTTTTCCTATATGACCGAAGATGTAGTACTGGCCGATAATTTGGAACTTGCCCTAAACAATTTTACGTTCGATAAAGAACTATGAAGAACCCAGAGAGAAATGTATGGCGGGTCCTTAGAGAACTAATTGACACAACCCATGTGAACCACACTAAATTTATCTTTGATTAGCAAGATGGTTACGAATTATCGGTCAGTAACCACAGTTTTGGTCATATTAGAAAAAATTATGTAATGATAAGTAATCCTTATAAAATTTTATCAATATATGAAATTTTTTTTTATTAAATTGAAAATTTAATATTTATTACTACATCGTTTTTTCTTATTTGACCGAAGATATGGAACTGACCGATAATTCATAACTTACCCTACAAGTATCGTTAATTTAGTAAATTGTAGAACGTATGAAACTATTCTAAGGAATAGTTTCACTGCAAATCTGTGAGAATTTTTACCGAGCATATAACTTATTTAAATTCACACAATATAAAATATGCAAATTATATATTCTAGTGACCATTTGTAGAACACTTTACTAAATGTTTTGATTATAATCTCAAGAATTATTATTTAAATACCAGATATTCAATTTAAAAGAAACACACCAACACAAATAATATTTAAATAAGCTCAGCTGCAACAAACATAATCTACATTATATATGAGCTTCTTTATAAATAAGCTAATAATAATCTATGCAGAAGCTGACATGACCCTTGACCCCTTATAGTTAGTCTCTTCGTCGGACTTGATCTTCAGATCCTGTTTATGAATAATTCTAATTTAAAATCTCGTAGATGTTACACTCGTGAAACTAAAGAAAGAAAATGTTGCTAAGCTTAATAAATGCAACTCATTGCTCATTATTAAAATTCAGGGAAGAAATATATACAGTTTAGTAATATTCAGCCCTTCGTTGTATGGTGGCCCGTATAGTGGACCAGTGTTTGAATTTAAGATTTCAATTAAGAAATTCTACGATCTACAGTCAATGCCACTTTTGAATTTAAATGGTTAGAGATTGTAGGATTTTATTGTTCAAATATGAAAGAGAAAACTTGTCATTCATAAATAATATTTAATAGATTGGTTAAAATTAAAAAATGCAGTGGACTACTCAAATAACATATTATTCATTAATTGGCAATTTAAATAATAATAAAAAAAAATGACAATCTTTAAAAAAAAAAAAATACAATCTTTATCCAAAAACCTGATTCTAAATGGAAATTGGTAAAACATATATTTTACAATGTATATTTTTTATGAAGAATAGGTATACAGTCAATCCAGGTTATAGATCGAGAATGATTCATTTTTAAATTATCTTTTCTGAAGTAGCTAACTTATGAGTAGTAGGTTGATTTTTTTAAATTAAATGATTATTATCGAAGAAATATGTAACAAAATTCTCCATTCTGACCTTTGAATTGGGAAATATTTCATATTCCAGAATAATAAATGCATTATGAGCAATAATTAAAATTAATTCACAATAGCTGCAATCGACAGAAACTAATTATACCGTCAGCCTGAGGCTGTACAAAGCAATCATTGCTATTTTATTTGCTGTTCTGCATCCATAATTGCTTTGCGAGTAACAAATTATATATACAGGAGATGGACAAAAACATAGAAACACCTACTATTTTACCATCATAATCTTTGAACAAATTATAGGCAAGCAAAACTTGATGACAAGCAAAAGTTGAATAAAAAATATGTTTTTAATGTTCACTCAAAATGCTTAATGTTTAATTATTTATTCAGCTGTTTTTTACAAATATTAAAAAAAATTGATCATATAACTTTATATAAATGGCTAGGCTTTTGGATTTTCAAAGAGGCCAAACTGTTGTACAGTCTGTTGGTACTCGAATGTACCAACCACAGCTCCTAGAACCACTAAAATCTATAATTTATCTACATATATAATAGTAAATACTAATATTTTATTTTTTAATACCATTGCAAATAGCAGACTTTAACCAAATATAAAAGTGTGTGATATCATTTAAATAAGATATAGCATATCACTTACTTATGTTTCTTATAAATTTATTCAGGATTAATTTATATTGTCCCTGGCAGAATAAAATACAAATAAAAATATCACGAATGTTTAGAAAGTTCTTTTATCACCAAACTATTAATAGGACTATAAATAATAATTAATTACATTGTTTATTAGTTTAATTAGTAGTTATCCGAGAGAATGAAGCAAGATAATGATATGTAAGATGGAGATTTAAGTACCTAGGGTACACCAATTAATTTATTTATTGTTATTATAATGGTAATAAAATTTATATTTATTATTTATTTCAATCTTTAATGGCACTACGTTTTATGCAAATTAATTTTGTAAGCATTTGAGATACATTTAATACATAAATCATAAATTAAAAGGAAGAAGTGACAGCTTCAAAATGGTAAAAAATTAATATAATGTTGTTACGACATCACTTCATTGTTATTCTAAAATATAGGCCCATGAATATGTCCATGCAGTCATAATATATGGGAAAATAATTATATACGATAGACGATAGAATTATTATTATTCTACTAGATATCTTCATCAAAAGCGTATTTTATTTTTATAGTTTGAAAACCTTTATATACCTACATATACATTACTAGTTACAAATAAAATTACATGGACGAATGATAACGAAGAACTATTTACTATTATAATTATTATTTTCGCAATTAATTCACCCATTGT
The DNA here is from genome assembly GCA_947561585.1 of Caprella mutica. Classification (NCBI taxonomy): domain Eukaryota; kingdom Metazoa; phylum Arthropoda; class Malacostraca; order Amphipoda; family Caprellidae; genus Caprella; species Caprella mutica. Next base: position 102,460 of record CANNZV010002230.1, read on the forward strand.
CAATAGTAGTTTACATAACTAGTTAAAATGTAACGATCTCACATATTCTCAGGTTGGGATATAATAACAGGGTAAGTTACGAATTATCGTTCAGTTCCACATCTTCGGTCATATGAGGAAAAATGACATAATAATAAGTAATATATTTTAATTTCATTATGTATCTTCCAAATACCATGAATGCCGATTAAAATGGAAATAAATTACATATTATTATAACATTGTTTCTAATAGCACCGAAGATGTGAAACTGACCGATAATATGTAAGTTACCTTAACCCTGTTTCACTAAACTCATTCCTTATTTCTCTAGAGTGCATTCCATGTCATTGTGCATTTAACCCCAGATTCCATATTTCGAGCACAAACACGGGGCGTATTTGAATATCACTGCAAAGGTTAACCTAAAGACAAGTAAAGCTTTACGCAATGAGGGAGGAGTAGTGCGCTATTGACCGAGAAAATACTGCTACGGTGAATCTGCCAACGCACTCGTAGCTATTTTAAAGCAACGTAAAGAATTTAGAAGACCAGAATTAATAACATTTTATATGGTGATGAAACAATTAGCAGATGGTAATTGTTTTTAATGGAAAAATAATGTCTTTTTAAACAAAACAAAAAATACAAAATTGCCAGATGGAAATTTTTAATGAGCATTATTGTAAAATTTTATGGTTTATAACTATTAAAATAGAATATATTCAATGAGTATATATTACTTTATTCTGCATGATTAATGTACTTTGGTGGTAAATAAAACAATACAGTTTTTACTAATGAAGCTTTATATAATATCATATTAATAAGTTATTATTGAAGTAAATGTTATTGGGGTGAAAAAAATGATGAAGAGGTGAACCTTTTAACCCAAAATCTAAAACCTCGTAGCTGGAGAGCACAATATCAGTACTGTCCTCTAAAACTGTAGTGGCCTAAATTTGGTCTCCAACTCCCATCTCCATGTAAAATAAAACAATTCTTGCATACCGAACTTTTAGTTACAATGTATAACGGAATAAATGAATTAGTAATACTTATATTGTTTATATAGTCTTTCATTATTGAAAAAAAAACACAATGGAGTTAATTCGCAATTACCGTCAATTTACAATACTCGTACTTCAATAAATTTTATCTTATATAAAGCGTGAAAAAGTGTCTGTAAGTGAGTAATAGAATCCAAATTATAATGAATATGACAAACAGAAACTTAAATAGTGACTTAATGAACTCACTTATGTACTGCTTAACTAAACAACAAATAATAAAAGGGTAATTAATGAAAAAAGATTATTTATGAATATAAAATAGTATTTTAAAATGTTTTTTTTTCTAGATTAATTACATATTTTAATTACAGGAGAGGATATAAATTCTCTCCAGAACTAAGTCTAAAATTCCTTTCTACTCACCTAGTATTCATTACTCATATTATGATGTATCCTTCTCATATTATGAGGCATCCTTCTCATATTATGATGCATTCTTCTCATATTATGATGCATCCTTCTCATATTATGATGCATCCTTCTCATATTATGATGCATCCTTCTCATATTATGATGCATCCTTCTCATATTATGAGGCATCCTTCTCATATTATGATGCATCCTTCTCATATTATGAGGCATTCTTCTCATATTATGATGCACCCTTCTCATATTATGATGTATCCTTCTCATATTATGAGGCATTCTTCTCATATTATGATGTATCCTTCTCATATTATTGATACACCCTTCTCATATTATGAGACACTTTTCTCATATTATGATGTATCCTTCTCATATTATGATGCATCCTTCTCATATTATGATGCATCCTTCTCATATTATGATGTATCCTTCTCATATTATGATGTATCCTTCTCATATTATGATGCATCCTTCTCATACCTCCCCATGCATCAAGTGCAAGTGCTTAATTATTTTCAACAGGTTTATTGCTTGTAAGTATGCAATGTAGACACGCAAACAAATTTGCAATTTCCTAGGGTTAATATGCGATATATTTTAGGAGTTTGAGGTGCCTCTTTTGTAACAAGTTATAAAGGCTGCAACAAACCAGTTGGGATGGTAAATTATCTGCTAGAATCATGACCCAGGTCAAAAAGCTGTGGTCATTTTGACCAGTACTTTCCAATCGAACTTATCTGAAATTTATTTATCTGATATGTCATACATCATAATTATTTAACTAGGTTCTAAATCTTATACTATATTATGTAAGTACTTCAAAAATATACATAATTAAAAAAATAAAGTATCATATTTTTGATATGTATGTTTCGAAAATAAATATATATTGTATCTTACATAGAAATTGCAATAATATCCCACTTTTATATCGTTTACAATAATAAACAAAATGTAAACGACTTTTTTTCTAGCTAACTAATTTTTTGATATTACGATGTCTTCCTGATGACAATTATCGATATTTTACATTATTTTGCACATTAAAATATGATAAATGGCACTTAAACTTCAAATAACATTTAATATTTTGAATGATTCATGCACTATACAATTTAAATTGTTACACTATTAATGAATTGGTTGGTAAATCGTAAATAATGTCAGCCATAAACAATTCTTAAACCTAGGGTTTAAAATGCCATGAGTATATATTCCTTTTTTACTATATGTATACTATATACTTTATACTATAAACTATATATGTATGTATAGTTTATAACCTATCTTCAGGAAATTGTTTTAAAAGGGCTTGACGAATTATATTTTCCTTTTTTTTGTACTTTTCATCAATAAAAATCCTTATCTTCATCCTTATCCTATACTTTATAGTTCTAAGTATAATTATCTAATAATATAAAGTATAGTTTACTATACTAAATATAGTATAATGTACAATGTACAGTGTACTATACTACATAAAGTATTATACTATGTATAATTCAACATTAAACTTTATTTCACTTTTTAATCCGAATTACTGAGTAAATTATCTCTGTCTATAACAACATGAATAGCTTCTCATAAATATTTCGTGATTTCCGCGTTAAAATATTACACTCTCCTGTCAATCACAAATATTTTATAACTTAGGAATATTATTTGTGTTGCTTAGAAAATTTAGAAACTTCAGGAATGTTAGAAGTGGCAGTTAGAAAAATTAGAATTTTTCAATTAGACACATATCATATTTAATTTTTTCATAAATTTATTATCGTAGTTATACCAATTTTATTATCGTAGTTATACCAATTTTATTATCGTCGTTATACCAATTTTATTATCGTCGTTATACCAATTTTATTATCGTTGTTGTACCAATTTTATTATCGTCGTTATATCAATTTTATTATCGTTGTTGTACCAATTTTATTATCGTCGTTATATCAATTTTATTATCGTCGTTATACCAATTTTATTATCGTCGTTATATCAATTTTATTATCGTTGTTGTACCAATTTTATTATCGTCGTTATACCAATTTTATTATCGTCGTTATACCATTTTTATTATCGTCGTTATACCAATTTTATTATCGTCGTTATACCAATTTTATTATCGTCGTTATACCAATTTTATTATCGTCGTTATACCATTTTTATTATCGTCGTTATACCAATTTTATTATCGTCGTTATACCAATTTTATTATCGTTGTTGTACCAATTTTATTATCGTCGTTATACCAATTTTATTATCGTCGTTATACCATTTTTATTATCGTCGTTATACCAATTTTATTATCGTCGTTATACCAATTTTATTATCGTCGTTATACCAATTTTATTATCGTAGTTATACCAATTTTATTATCGTCGTTATACCAATTTTATCATCGTCGTTGTACCAATTTTATTATCGTCGTTATACAAATTTTATTATCGTCGTTATATCAATTTTATTATCGTCGTTATACCAATTTTATTATCGTCGTTATACCAATTTTATTATCGTCGTTATACCAATTTTATTATCGTAGTTATACCAATTTTATTATCGTCGTTATACCAATTTTATCATCGTCGTTGTACCAATTTTATTATCGTCGTTATACAAATTTTATTATCGTCGTTATATCAATTTCCTTATCGTCGTTATACTAATTTTATTATCGTAGTTATACCAATTTTATTATCGTCGTTATACCAATTTTATTATCGTCGTTATACCAATTTTATTATCGTCGTTATACCAATTTTATCATCGTCGTTATACCAATTTTATTATCGTAGTTATACCAATTTTATCATCGTCTTTGTACCAATTTTATTATCGTCGTTATACCAATTTTATTATCGTCGTTATATCAATTTTATTATCGTCGTTATACCAATTATATTATCGTCGTTATATCAATTTTATTATCGTCGTTATACCAATTTTATTATCGTCGTTATATCAATTTTATTATCGTCGTTATACCAATTTTATCATCGTCGTTATACCAATTTTATTATCGTCGTTATACCAATTTTATTATCGTCGTTATACCAATTTTATTATCGTCGTTATACCAATTTCACCGCTATATCAATTTTATTATCGTTGTTGTACCAATTTTATTATCGTCGTTATATCAATTTTATTATCGTCGTTATACCAATTTTATTATCGTCGTTATACCAATTTTATTATCGTCGTTATACCAATTTTATTATCGTCGTTATACCAATTTTATTATCGTAGTTATACCAATTTTATCATCGTCGTTGTACCAATTTTATTATCGTCGTTATACCAATTTTATTATCGTCGTTATACCAATTTCACCGCTATATCAATTTTATTATCGTTGTTGTACCAATTTTATTATCGTCGTTATATCAATTTTATTATCGTCGTTATACCAATTTTATTATCGTCGTTATACCAATTTTATCATCGTCGTTGTACCAATTTTATTATCGTAGTTATACCAATTTTATCATCGTCGTTGTACCAATTTTATTATCGTCGTTATACCAATTTTATTATCGTCGTTATACCAATTTTACCGCTATATCAATTTTATTATCGTCGTTATACCAATTTTATTATCGTAGTTATACCAATTTTATCATCGTCGTTGTACCAATTTTATTATCGTCGTTATACCAATTTTATTATCGTCGTTATACCAATTTTACCGCTATATCAATTTTATTATCGTCGTTATACCAATTTTATTATCGTAGTTATACCAATTTTATCATCGTCGTTGTACCAATTTTATTATCGTCGTTATACCAATTTTATTATCGTCGTTATACCAATTTTACCGCTATATCAATTTTATTATCGTCGTTATACCAATTTTATTATAGTTGTTATACCAATTTTATTATCGTCGTTATACCAATTTTATTATGGTCGTAATACCAATTTCCTTATCGTCGTTATACTAATTTTATCATCGTCGTTATACCAATTTTATTATCGTCGTTATACCAATTTTATTATCGTCGTTATACCAATTTTATTATCGTCGTTATACCAATTTTATCATCGTCGTTATACCAATTTTATTATCGTAGTTTATACCAATTTTATCATCGTCTTTGTACCAATTTTATTATCGTCGTTAT
>CANNZV010002231.1:0-107930 GCA_947561585.1 Caprella mutica
GTTGTGTAAGCAAAAAATGTTAGTGTTGTTCTAACGATATGCCATATCATGACTGGCGAAAAAACTATTTATAATGGGGGACATTGAAGAGGAGTAATAATTACCGTCGCAGATAGCAGAAGGTTATATTTTAGGCGGGATTATCGAGCTAGTGTGGCCAGTTAGTTAATTCATATTATAATAATATTATTCTAAACTAAACAGTAATATTTTATATTTTTATTACAGTATTGATTGTTCAATTTATTTATTCAATCTTTAGCAAGTTGATATAAAATCAGTGTATCCTAGTAATTTTATCTCCTTGAAGTTTACACTGCCATACTTTCTAACAAAAGAAATCTTACCACTCATCAATTAGTGCCAACCAACAGCTGTGTGATGAACACTGCCAACTATATTGTGGCATGAGTAGGCCAAGGAATTTAAAGGCATTGCTAGTATTGCAGTCCGAGACATGAGCAGACCAAGGAAATTAAAGGCATTGCTAGTATTGCAGTCTGTGGCATGAGTAGACCAAGGAAATTGAAGGCATTGCTAGTATTGCAGTCTGTGGCATGAGTAGGCCAAGGAAATTAAAGGCATTGCTAGTATTGCAGTCTGTGGCATGAGTAGGCCAAGGAAATTAAAGGCATTGCCTGTATTGCAGTCTGAGACATGAGCAGACCAAGGAAATTAAAGGCATTACTTGTATTGCAGTCTGAGACATGAGCAGACCAAGAAAATTAAAGGCATTACTTGTATTGCAGTCTGTGACATGAGCAGACCAAGAAAATTAAAGGCATTACTTGTATTGCAGTCTGAGACATGAGCAGACCAAGAAAATTAAAGGCATTACTTGTATTGCAGTCTGTGACATGAGCAGGGTAAAGAAATTGAAGGCATTGCTTGATAGTTAAAACACAACATTGATTTTATTGAAGAGGTTCATACTCAAAAAATTCCATCTTTTCAAAAAGTAATTAGAAACTCAACGTTGAAGGTTTTTTCAGGTTACAAGCTTTCCAATAAAAAGATGTCTATTCATCATCAAGAACACGCAAATAACTATTGGTAGATACTTCATTTTTTTAAATTTTTTATATAAGGAGAGATAGTTTTCTGAATTATTGGTATCTAAGCTACCTGCAGGTATCATAAGATACCAATGGCAATTAAAGCTTAATTCCCAAGAAAAAATAACTTAATTACTACATTCATTGTTTGTTACAATAAATGAACAAAGAAACAATTAGCCATATCTTTCGTGCATATAATTAACATAAATATCTTCACAGATGCATTACATAGCTCTTAGTTACTACATTACATAATTATATCTCCCCATCACCAGTGACTTTCATCCAATATATTAACAGTAAAAGCACGTATAATAGAATCATCTTTTTACATCATATTTCACCTGTTAAAGCTGTAACCAAATGGAATATCTATCATAGGAATAGTTAAAGACTCTGACAGTATTGCAATTTTTTAATGGCAATTATTTATATTAACTATTTATTTGATCTTTGATAAAATATCAGACGTGTCCAAAACTTTTTTTTTTCATTATTTATTTTATAACTAGGTAAAATTTATGTTACCGTACGGTTCCACAATTACGATCATAATAAGAAAAAATTATGATAACATTATAACTAGTTATTTTAATTGGTATCCATGATACTTTCAGATATCACGGATACCAATTGAAATGATCTTTTAATTCTCATGTTTATATTTTAAGGAAAAAGTGCACTTTTATCGGGTTAAGCAACACCAATATTGAAACTACTAAAACTCCGTTATTCTTAACGGAAAAGTACACTAGTGCCATACTAGTGTACCATACTCTAACTAACCTCTAGAGTATGAACAGTAGAATCTCTTCTCTAGTACTTCAAGTGGTTACACTAGGAATCTCTACTGCCAACTATTTCCCCTCTAACTCTAGCGTCTTGACAGTTATATGTGGTCAGAGCATTAGAGGAATAAGGCGGTGTTGTATATTATAATGATGACATAATTACAACTAATGATTTAATATGATCATAAAGAATTAGAACTGTAGCTATTAATAAGATTGTAAAATAAATCTACGGAGATTGCTACACATATTTTACTTACTTTCTTACAGTGAGCCAACCTATTTTTATTAGTTAAAAAATAACTACTTTAGACATTAAGTTGATATTATCTTTAGCTGGTAAGTAACCGTGTAAAAATGAATTTAAAACTCCCTTAAAACTTGTGTTTGTCCTAACTAGTAAGTGGTAGGACAAGTGTTTGTCCTGACTAGTAAGAGGTGGGACAAGTGTTTGTCCTGACTAGTAACTGGTAGGACAAGTGTTTATCCTGACTAGTAAGTGGTAGGACAAGTGTTTGTCCTGACTAGTAACTGGTAGGACAAGTGTTTATCCTACCTAGTGAGCGGTAGGACAAACTATGACATGTGTTGCCTTCACACACTCCACTGCAGGCGTGAAGAGTACCGTAGAGTGTTATTATTTCCAGAGTAGTGCCCTGGTGAGTCCCCTGAGACTTGAAGAGCTTAAAGGATTCTCTGGGGATTGGGGACACGAGATGCAGTGTGGAGGGAGGGGAAAATGGTGGGAAAAGAGGGGAAAATGGTGGGAAAAGAGGGGAAAATGGTGGGAAAAGAGGGGAAAATGGTGGGGAAAGAGGGGAAAATGGTGGGGAAAGAGGGGAAAATGGTGGGGAAAGAGGGGAAAATGGTGGGGAAAGAGGGGAAAATGGTGGGGGAAGAGGGGAAAATGGTGAGGAAAGAGTTGCAAATGGTGAGGAAAGAGGGGCAAATGGTGAGGAAAGAGGGGAAAATGGTGGGGAAAGAGAGGTAGGAAAACAAGACAAAGAGTAAGGAAGATAAGAATGTTGATAATAAAAAATAATGGTGATTTAAAGTAGGATTAGATAGGAATTATCGGCCATTTCCACATCTTCGTTCATATAAGAAAAAGTATATCCAACATTTTAACTCGCTACTTTAATTGGTATCCACGATACCTTCAGGTATCATGGATACCACTCTATTCTACCCTATTTACTCTAACTAATAATAAACATCAACTAAGCAGATAACAATGGTCTATCTACACAATATAAATATTGCAATAAATAATCTTTCTACCCGTAGAATCATCCCCACCTCAACCACTTCAAACTGACACTACAACTCCTTGCAACACTTCAAACTGACACTACAACTCCTTGCAACACTTCAAACTGACACTACAACTCCTTGCAACACTTCAAACTGACACTACAACTCCTTGCAACACTTCAAACTGACACTACAACTCCTTGCAACACTTCAAACTGACACTACAACTCCTTGCAACACTTCAAACTGACACTACAACTCCTTGCAACACTTCAAACTGACACTACAACTCCTTGCAACACTTCAAACTGACACTACAACTCCTTGCAACACTTCAAACTGACACTACAACTCCTTGCAACACTTCAAACTGACACTACAACTCCTTGCAACACTTCAAACTGACACTACAACTCCTTGCAACACTTCAAACTGACACTACAACTCCTTGCAACACTTCAAACTGACACTACAACTCCTTGCAACACTTCAAACTGACACTACAACTCCTTGCAACACTTCAAACTGACACTAAAACTCCTTGCAACACTTCAAACTGACACTACAACTCCTTGCAACACTTCAAACTGACACTACAGCTCCTTGCAACACTTCAAACTGACACTACAGCTCCTTGCAACACTTCAAACTGACACTACAACTCCTTGCAACACTTCAAACTGACACTACAACTCCTTGCAACACTTCAAACTGACACTACAACTCCTTGCAACACTTCAAACTGACACTACAACTCCTTGCAACACTTCAAACTGACACCACAACTCCTTGCAACACTTCAAACTGACACTACAACTCCTTGCAACACTTCAAACTGACACTACAACTCCTTGCAACACTTCAAACTGACACTACAACTCCTTGCAACACTTCAAACTGACACTACAACTCCTTGCAACACTTCAAACTGACACCACAACTCCTTGCAACACTTCAAACTGACACTACAACTCCTTGCAACACTTCAAACTGACACTACAACTCCTTGCAACACTTCAAACTGACACTACAACTCCTTGCAACACTTCAAACTGACACTACAACTCCTTGCAACACTTCAAACTGACACTACAACTCCTTGCAACACTTCAAACTGACACCACAACTCCTTGCAACACTTCAAACTGACACTACAACTCCTTGCAACACTTCAAACTGACACTACAACTCCTTGCAACACTTCAAACTGACACTACAACTCCTTGCAACACTTCAAACTGACACTACAACTCCTTGCAACACTTCAAACTGACACTACAACTCCTTGCAACACTTCAAACTGACACTACAACTCCTTGCAACACTTCAAACTGACACTACAACTCCTTGCAACACTTCAAACTGACACTACAACTCCTTGCAACACTCCATAATCATTGAGTTGCCAATACAAAATAACTTTAATAACTCAATAAAAGCTAGAACAGAACTTATTTAGCCTGACTCATTTTGAGGGAAATTAGCCGGTTCTCAGTAGTGCTCACGGTATCATTTTCTTTATGCTATTAACAGAAGTAATTTTCCTAAGATCATTTTACTCACCTTCTCCTTGAGCCACTGTCGTAGTCATCGAAACTGCTGCCTCCGTATTCCTACAAAGAAAAAGTAGAGAATTAGTTGACATTAAGCTTTTGGGGCAACAACAAATGTTACACAACAACATTGATAATTTGATATTAAAAAAAACAGCCTTTATTAATGTTAATAAAACATAACATATTTTTTTTTTAAACATATGTTTTTATTTAATTATTTACATTTCTATTTACTTACCTACTTGCATGTATTTATTTATTCACATTTAATCACTACACTAATGAATAATAATAGTCAAATTAAAGGAACATACTGCACCAATAATTGCCTCTAAAACAATTAAATAGAAAATGCAAATGCAGTGAAAATAAAACCCACTGAGATTAACGACGATTTTAATTGAAGTTAAAGTACCACGTTACTCTTCAACTGATGGTACATGAATCATGTTAACAAGTTGAAAACACATTGGTACACATATGTACCACTGTGTGTATTGCTTATAGACTTAGTGGTACAAATATTTACCACTGAAAATATTTTACAAACGAATTAAGTAGTGACAATGTGAATCACAATTATATCACTGGTTTTATCAACCAATAGGTTGATTGATACTCAGTTTCCCTTGCTATCGTGGAACATGTGATATAGAAGCTATAACGTAATGTTGGAATATTAGAAACGTCAGTTAGGTTAGCATACGTAGTCAACGTCTAATTAAACTTGAGATGCTACGTTACTTCTAAACAAATTGTACATACACATCATTCTGGTACTGAATTTAGGTACCACGTTACTCTTTAGGTGATGGTACGTACATCATTCTGATACTGTAGTTAAGTACCACGTTACTCTTTAGGTGATGGTACACACATCATTCTGATACTGTAGTTAAGTACCACGTTACTCTTTAACTGATGGTACGTACATCATTCTGGTACTGTAGTTAAGTACCACGTTACTCTTTAACTGATGGTACACACATCATTCTGGTACTGTAGTTAAGTACCACGTTACTCTTTAGGTGATGGTACGTACATCATTCTGGTACTGTAGTTAAGTACCACGTTACTCTTTAACTGATGGTACACACATCATTCTGGTACTGTAGTTAAGTACCACGTTACTCTTTAGGTGATGGTACGTACATCACTGCTGAAAACATACTAATTGCTACCATTAATAAGATGCACGGGACCATTGGGAATGGCAGATAGAATGATTAACAGATCAGTCACAGTTATTTTATGTAATCTTCTAAATCACTTCAACACTCTTAATGTCGAGTCTAATTGTTTCTCATATATATACTTTATTTATTGATATAAATATATTCAATATTATGTGTAAATATGTTGTAATTTAATATTATGACGATTTAACATTAAAAAAGTGAAAAATGTTAGCCACAAACGAACTTGATGCGCAATTGTTCAACATTTTCATGATTTCATTGTGAAACTATCTTATGTACCTCGAACTTACAACCTAATAACGAACTTCAAAGGTGTGAATTCGAACCTAATACCGAACTCCATATGTGCGACTACAAACCTAATGACAACTCTAAAAGTGTGAATTCCAACCTGATGACGAACTTCAAAGGTGTGAATTCGAACCTAATTACGAACTCCATATGTGCGAATACGAACCTAATGACGAACTCCAAAAGTGTGAATTCCAACCTGATGACGAACTTCAAAGGTCCGAATTCCAACCTAATAACGAACTCCAAATGTGCCGATACGAACCTATTGACAAAGGTGCGAATACGAACCTAACGACGAACTTCAAAGGTGCAAATTCGAACAGAATGACGAACTTCAAAAGAAAATTCTCCAGTCAGCAACTTGCACAATTTAATTACAAAGGCTACTGGGGATAATTAGATGGAACTTTGCCATAAAAAACTTTAGGGGAGAAAATGTTATGGTGGGGCTATAGGAGATTAAGTGGGAACATTCTATTGCCACAACATAACTTTTAAAGAGATAGTAAGGGAAAGTTATGGTGGGGCCATAGGAGATTAAGAGAGAAAGTTATGGTGGGGCCATAGAAGATTAAGAAAAAGTTATGTTGGGGCCATAGGAGAATAAGAGAGAAAGTTATGTTGGGGCCATAGAAGATTAAGAGAGAAAGTTATGTTGGGGCCATAGGAGAATAAGAGAGAAAGTTATGGTGGGGCCAGAGGAGATTAAGAGAGGAGCCAATTTATGTATGGCCCAACATAACCTTCCTTTTAAGTCCCAATACCATCAACTAAAGAAAATTAGCAGTCTTACCTATTGTTTATGCATCAGACGAGACAAACTCGTGAAAATATGTAATCTAAATAAATTAGGGTTTATTATAAATACACATTAGCAGAAAAAATACAGAGAATTCCAATAAAATTTAAAAAAATGAATATAAATAAATAATTTATTCATTCAAGCGATGAAATTTAAAAAATCATGAATTTAAATAATTTATAAATTAAATCCTTATATATTCTAATCTTCAATTTTACTAATTCACGGTATCAGTTGAATGCAGTCCTATGATTTTGAAGTGAAACATTTCAATTTAGAAAAGTGTCCCCGACTAAGTAAAATCGATTATATGAGCAGTAATTCGGAAGCAGTGTCCCAAATTGGAACGAGTGTCCGGACACCAAACCACTTCCAACTTAGGACATTTGAAAACACAACGAGTGGGGATGATTGTAACAACGCCGTGCCAACTAGAAAGTAGGACCTGATGTTGGATACGGACCTGGTTAGTATGTAAGGATGAGACGTGAATCCACTGGTTGGAATATACAACTATACAGTTGGAATATACAACTATACAGTTGGAATATACAACTATACAGTTGGAATATACAACTATACAGTTGGAATATACAACTATACAGTTGGAATATACAACTATACAGTTGGAATATACATCAGGTATTAAACTGCATCCGCACAATTGAAAGGTAGCTACAACTATACAAAGTAAACAGTTGAAAGATTAAAGTAAATATATTGATAGAATGTTAGAAGATACATGTATAGTTAAAATACACACCTACAGTTAAAATACACACCTACAGTTAAAATACACACCTACAGTTAGAATACACACCTACAGTTAGAATACACACCTACAGTTAGAATACACACCTACAGTTAAAATACACACCTACAGTTAAAATACACACCTACAGTTAGAATACACACCTACAGTTAGAATACACACCTACAGTTAGAATACACACCTACAGTTAGAATACACACCTACAGTTAGAATACACACCTACAGTTAGAATACACACCTACAGTTAGAATACACACCTACAGTTAGAATACACACCTACAGTCAGAATACACACCTACAGTTAGAATACACACCTACAGTCAGAATACACACCTACAGTTAGAATACACACCTACAGTCAGAATACACACCTACAGTCAGAATACACACCTACAGTTAGAATACACACCTACAGTCAGAATACACACCTACAGTTAGAATACACACCTACAGTCAGAATACACACCTACAGTTAGAATACACACCTACAGTCAGAATACACACCTACAGTCAGAATACACACCTACAGTTAGAATACACACCTACAGTCAGAATACACACCTACAGTTAGAATACACACCTACAGTCAGAATACACACCTACAGTTAGAATACACACCTACAGTCAGAATACACACCTACAGTTAGAATACACACCTACAGTTAGAATACACACCTACAGTTAGAATACACACCTACAGTCAGAATACACACCTACAGTTAGAATACACACCTACAGTTAGAATACACACCTACAGTTAGAATACACACCTACAGTTAGAATACACACCTACAGTTAGAATACACACCTACAGTTAAAAGAAACATAATAACCAATTATGCATATAATTATTCGTTATTAAATTACTATACGCTACAATTCTGAAGAATTAATTAATTACTTATAACAGCGCCAATTTATTCTGCGCTTAAGAATCTTTAATATAAACCTGTAGTGTAGTACAGAGAGTTGAGAAAAAACAACGTGGGAGAGGAATTTAATTTGATAGAAGCTTCAAAGATGGAAGCATAAAGGAAATATAACAAAGCTACCAAAAATAACACTAAGAAACAGAACGTTTTTCAAAAGAAACAAAGATTTTATGCGTCAATAAGATCTTCCCTTTATAAAAGGTTTAGAAGTTCGTAGATGTTCTACTGGAAAAACATTTATTTCGTGGTATTATACAGGGTGACTCGCATAAAAGTGTACCAGAGTTTGAATTAATATAAATATAAATACAATCTTAAAAGCGATGACGGTGGTAGAATGGATACAAGAAAAAAAATTAAATAAACTTCAACCTATTTTTTAACTACTTATAAATACGATATTTATATTAATTCTAGATTGAGTACACTTTTTTGTGGGTCACCCTGTATAATGTTATCAACGTGAGTTTACTGTATAAATATGTAACGGTACTACTTTTTAATAGGAGTGTTATTATGAATACAAAATGAGTAATCAGTCATAAAATAATTATTTTAATGAATAATGAACGGTATGAAATTCTGAGTGATATAAATTTCTTTATATTGCAAGTTACAACATGAAAGAAAGTTATGGTGGGGCCATAGAAGATTAGAAGAGGGATAGTTATGGTGGGGTCATAGAAGATTAAGAGAGGGATAGATATGGTTGGCCCATAGAAGATTAAGCCCCTCTCAATCTTCTATGGCCCCACAATAGCTTTCTCTGCACTACACCCCACATCACAATGTAAGTTATTAAAGTTAAAAATAGTCCATAGCACTTTGGTTAAGAGCAACACTGCCGTAAATATTTACTTTCAAATGAAGAGTGTTCATATATCTCAGAGATATGAGTCACCGTGTCATGTCAGCGCTAACTGTCACGAGGTGTCACAACCAACTGACACGGTCAGGTGAGAACTCACGCTAGGAAAATAGGGGGCAGTTATGAATTACCGAGGAGTTATGTAATACCGTACAGTTACGCATTACCGGGCAGTTACGTATTACCGGGCAGTTACGCATTACCGTACAGTTACGCATTACCGTACAGTTACGCATTACCGTACAGTTACGCATTATCGTACAGTTACGTATTCCAGCACAGTTACGTATTACCAACCAGTTGATTATGTACCAGGATAAGCGTTAAAATGATTAAAGTAAACACCCACTGTGACACGTTCTACCAAACTGTCAGTATATGATTAGTAACTAATTACTGTTGTACTATGTTACACAACGGTTAGATTAACGTAATGTACCTAATGTTAACATTAAGAGATTGAATATAAATTATTACATTTATTTATTAGGCTTATTGATAAGAAGCCTAATCATTCATATCTATAAAGAAAATATATTCCACTAGGGATGAGCTCTCAAGGCTGCTTCACACATTTCAGGGATCCGTCGGGTACGCCACCGGCCAGTGATTTTTATCACTGCGAGAGGCCGGTACTGTGTGAATGTGTCCGTTGAAATTGAATTAATTTTTTCACTGACCCTGAATCACTGAGAGGAGACGTCCCGGACGGATCACTGACAGGTATGAAGCAGCCTTTACGGTGAAGAACATTCATACAATATCTATTTACAGTCAATACAAATAATATTCCACTAGGGATGAACTCTTACGGTGAAGAACATTCATACAATATCTATTTGCAGTCAATACAAATAATATTCCACTAGGGATGAACTCTTACGGTGAAGAACATTCATACAATATCTATTTACAGTCAATACAAATAATATTCCACTAGGGATGAACTCTTACGGTGAAGAACATTCATACAATATCTATTTGCAGTCAATACAAATAATATTCCACTAGGGATGAACTCTTACGGTGAAGAACATTCATACAATATCTATTAACAGTCAATACAAATAATATTCCACTAGGGATGAACTCTTACGGTGAAGAACATTCATACAATATCTATTTGCAGTCAATACAAATAATATTCCACTAGGGATGAACTCTTACGGTGAAGAACATTCATACAATATCTATTAACAGTCAATACAAATAATATTCCACTAGGGATGAACTCTTACGGTGAAGAACATTCATACAATATCTATTTACAGTCAATACAAATAATATTCCACTAGGGATGAACTCTTATGGTGAAGAACATTCATACAATATCTATTTACAGTCAATACAAATAATATTCCACTAGGAATGAACTCTTACGGTGAAGAACATTCATACGGTATCTATTAACAGTCAATACAAATAATATTCCACTAGGAATGAACTCTTACGGTGAAGAACATTCATACAATATCTATTTACAGTCAATACAAATAATATTCCACTAGGGATGAACTCTTACGGTGAAGAACATTCATACAATATCTATTTACAGTCAATACAAATAATATTCCACTAGGGATGAACTCTTATGGTGAAGAACATTCATACAATATCTATTTACAGTCAATACAAATAATATTCCACTAGGAATGAACTCTTACGGTGAAGAACATTCATACGGTATCTATTAACAGTCAATACAAATAATATTCCACTAGGAATGAACTCTTACGGTGAAGAACATTCATACGGTATCTATTAACAGTCAATACAAATAATATTCCACTAGGAATGAACTCTTACGGTGAAGAACATTCATACAATATCTATTTACAGTCAATACAAATAATATTCCACTAGGGATGAACTCTTACGGTGAAGAACATTCATACAATATCTATTTACAGTCAATACAAATAATATTCCACTAGGGATGAACTCTTACGGTGAAGAACATTCATACAATATCTATTTACAGTCAATACAAATAATATTCCACTAGGGATGAACTCTTACGGTGAAGAACATTCATACAATACCTATTTACAGTCAATACAAATAATATTACACTAGGGATGAACTCTTACGGTGAAGAACATTCATACAATATCTATTTACAGTCAATACAAATAATATTCCACTAGGGATGAACTCTTACGGTGAAGAACATTCATACAATATCTATTTACAGTCAATACAAACTATTAAACATCCAAATGAACTGACGAATTCGTTCGTGAGTTCATTACATTCAATCTGAATAATATACATGTTAATTAAATACTTTGAAACATCCTCCAGTAACTTTGTGACAGTCAGATCTCGCACTGACAGAATAATTCACATGTGAATAAAAAGAGAGACAGGTACAAACTTTAGGGCGGGATATGAAACATGACAACCAAGTTAAAATTGAAGCTGTCCGGGGACACACGTGAGACATTATCACCAGAAACATGTTGTTATGAAGTGACTCTATGCAGTAGTGGTTCTTGAAGTGGGGTGCCAGGCACCCCTTTGGGGCCTGGGATGGCCGTTTTATATGTTACTCATAAGTTTGGTTCTTGCTGTAAATATCATGCAGATTATACATGAAGTTATTTGCCATTTTCTAACATCTTAGTAACCAAATAAATTGTAATTGTAGCTTCTCAATCTGTTTCAATGCAATACAATGCTCAGGGGGTGCCTGAGAAAAGAAAGGGGTGTGCGAGAAAAATACTTCAAGAACCACTGCTCTAGAGTGGACCATACGCAAATTAGGTGCTCTGTACTATAATAATATAACTGTCTGTCTGTCTGTCTGTCCGATGTCTTTGATAATTATAAAGGAAAAACTAATAATTTGTGGCCATGGCTACGGGTCACACTAATATTAATAATTTAAAATAAAATTATACTATGGACTTTAAAGTAAAAAATTATTTAGCTAAATCAGTATATATGTACTGATAATACGTACTTTCATTCAAATATAAACCCGTTATAATAATTGAATTAGCAAACCGTACTTGCTGTAAGGAATAACAACAATTGATGGTTCTTTTACAAAATATTTCTATCAAATTATAGAAAACGAAAGAATGTAATCAGAATTCCGATCTAATTGTTTTACATTCGTTATTGATCCAACATCAAAAGAGAAAATAATTGTGAATGTGGGGCAATTTTATCTTTCGATTATGAAATACATTCATATTGTGAAATTACATTTTGCCTAGTTGTACCACATATGGTACGTGATACAGTTTAGGGTTAAACTGCTCATGTGATTTCATTCTAAATTTCAGTTTTATGAACTATATTAAAAGAACGATAAAAATACCTTAAAACTGCACTTTTATGAATATTATAGGCTACCTTCTGAGTTAACGGACAATTTCATATTTTCGACCATATATAAAAAAAATAAAAATCAACGATATTTTTTTTATAGGAGCGTAAATATGAAACCGTACAATAACTCAGAACTTACCCACAGTTACCAAAGCACATTAATT
This sequence comes from Caprella mutica, assembly GCA_947561585.1. Taxonomy (NCBI): domain Eukaryota; kingdom Metazoa; phylum Arthropoda; class Malacostraca; order Amphipoda; family Caprellidae; genus Caprella; species Caprella mutica. The sequence goes on from CANNZV010002231.1 coordinate 13,030, forward strand.
ACCATTAGTATGGTAACTGACAATTATGCTCATTAATGGGGAAACTCTCAAGTCAATCTATACGTGCCACACTGTACGCGTCACAAAAATGCTCTTAATATCTTTTTTTAGATGTTTTTACCTGTCAAATCTTATCACCTTGTGTGATGAATGAGAGGGAAGGTGATGAATTGTCTGCTCAACTTACAAAGAACATCATTCTATGCTCTCAAAGAAACATAACTATTTTTAAACCTACCACAAACACCTAACTAATATCTACCATCTTAAATATATGACACTCGTAGTATTCGGTAACTAATTAAAGGTAATTTTCATCATATATTAAAATTCAGGTAACCCGTGCATGGAGGCTGGCCTTATATTGGGACAGCAATCTGTAGATGTGGCACATCAGCAAAGTTAAAGTTGAGGCAACCGTGTGCGGGTTAATAAGAATTAAAAGTAATTAAAATAGTATAAAATGCAAGTTTTTTTTATAAAAATGGTTCAAATATCAAAATATTGAAACTTAATCATAAGTACAAGATGCAATTAAATAAAAATTATACATACAGGTTAAAAAAAAAATATAAAGTTAGATAAAAATTAAATTATAATTCAATAGCTGTACAATTAAATAAAATCTAAATGTAGCTATATTAATGGTGATATTGTGATACGCCTTTCTTTTCAATTCCTAGGTACGTATTCAAATCGCATCTAATTGAAGCCTTCCTAATTGCGCCATTCACATTAGTTAGAATATAATAAGCCCCGTCATAGTGTATAACACATATTAAAAAGAGACTGATGTCACTGAGACTAATTACACAGTCCATAATTAGTCTCAGTCAGTTTTTAACTGTGCCAGGGCAGGTCGAAATGAACTCTCATTGAGATGAATGATTGCACCAGAACATTAGTCACCAACTGTATGCAGTAGAGTTTATATTGTCGTTAGTGGAAGTACTGGGAATAGTTAAAATAGTACGTAGAGCTGAGAAGTATTTCGCATAGCAATAGAGTTGAAATCACACAATTGTATGCAATTGTTCATGAATGTGTTGGTGGAAGAATTATGCAAGTTTACAAAAAAATACATATCACGAATAAAGAAATTTTAGTGAACGAATTTTCTCTTCTGTAAATAAATAAATCGTATTTTTCAATGGAATAATTCGTATTTTATAATACAATAATTCGTATTTTTCAATGGAATAATTCGTATTTTATAATACAATAAATCGTATTTTTCAATGGAATAATTCATATTTTTTAATGGAATAATTCGTATTTTATAATACAATAAATCGTATTTTTCAATGGAATAATTCGTATTTTATAATACAATAATTCGTATTTTTCAATGGAATAATTCGTATTTAATAATACAATAATTCGTATTTTTCAATGGAATAATTCGTATTTAATAATACAATAAATCGTATTTTTCAATGGAATAATTCGTATTTTATAATACAATAATTCGTATTTTTCAATGGAATAATTCGTATTTTATAATACAATAATTCGTATTTTTCAATGGAATAATTCGTATTTAATAATACAATAATTCGTATTTTTCAATGGAATAATTCATATTTTTTAATGGAATAATTCGTATTTTATAATACAATAAATCGTATTTTTCAATGGAATAATTCGTATTTTTTAATGGAATGAATCGTATTTTTTAATGGAATGAATCGTATTTTTTAATGGAATGAATCGTATTTTTCAAATGAATAATTGGTATTTTTTAATAAAATAATTGGTATTTTTCAATGGAATAGTTCTCATTTTCCAAGGAAAACTCCCCCCAGTGCCACAGTGAGAGATAACTCCTCGGACTAATTACTCATTAGTGCCGTGGTTTGAATTGCAGTAAATGGAGACTGATCACCTCCCACATCATTTCATTCTCCAAATAGTGACTAATGGAGCCACTCAGTCACGATTACTAAGTCACTGGATGGGGTAGGTTACCAGTTATTGAACAGTTCCTCATTTTCGAACAGATAAGGAAGAGGTATTACATTTAATATTTTGGGGCATATTTATAAATGGTATCCAGGATACCTGCAGGCTTTAATTTAAAATAAATTTGAATTGGTATCCATGATACCTGCTGGATATAATATTATTTGAATATATAATATTTAAATTGGTATCCATGATACCATTTAAACGTTAAAAAATGTGACTAATTTCACTTAATTAATCATACTATTTCTAAATATAGCTTTTTGTTAGATATTATAATTACATTAGTGAATAAAAATAAAGTCTAACTTCACATCTGAAACTGAAAAATGTCCTAATTTAAATACCTACATTCCGTACAAAAATGCTCATCTTTAATTAGAAGAAAAATTAGAAATCGGATGAGCATTTTGCGGGCGCGGAATTCTTAATAACCACTGCCTTCTGTTTCTCGTAAACATGCTGACAAAAATGCCACGCCGTTGTTCTACCGTAAGAATTACACACAGAATCTAATAACCTGAACCGTATGAGCCAGCGGCAGAAGCAACAAAACAGCGACACACACAACTAATTTGCCAGGAAAGTTTTCATAAAAGAGCCTAACCAACAAAAAGGGGCAAATAAATAGCAATGGGCAGCAATATAAACCTTCATAAATCATAATGAGTTGGTGGCGGGCGCTACCCCAGGTTGCCACGGCAACGCGGCTAATTAATCGCGTTAATCCCCCAGCACTTTTCTAATTATTGACTGTCGAATGGAGGGGGTGTGATCACAAAGAAAACTTTTCAAAGTCTCCTCCATCATTAGTTAATTCAATGGGAACTCGAAGAGAATTACTAAATGAACATTTTAAAGAGAATGGAGAAAAGAGTAAAGATGCAACCATATTTCATTACTAACTTGAAGAGTACATTATATTTTAGTAGGTGGCTTAACGTCTGCTTGGAACCAAAGGACATATGGTTGATGTCTGAGATGAAAAAAAAAATGATTGAAAAGTCACATTATAAGTTCCATGACTTACATCCCCTTAAAGTAAGTTCCATCCTCATATAAAGTAAGTTCCATCCTCATATAAAGTACGTTCCATCCTCACAAAGTACGTTCCATCCTCACAAAGTACGTTCCATCCTCACAAAGTACGTTCCATCCTCACAAAGTACGTTACATCCTCACAAAGTACGTTACATCCTCACAAAGTACGTTACATCCTCACAAAGTACGTTACATCCTCACAAAGTACGTTCCATCCTCACAAAGTACGTTCCATCCTCACAAAGTACGTTCCATCCTCACAAAGTACATTCCATCCTCACAAAGTACATTCTATCCTCACGAAGTACATTCCATCCTCACAAAGTACGGTACATCCTCACAAATTACGTTACATCCTCACAAAGTAAGTCTCATCCTCACAAAGTACGTCTCATCCTCACAAAGTACGTTACATCCTCACAAAGTACGTTACATCCTCACAAAGTACATTCCATCCTCACAAAGCACATTCTATCCTCACGAAGTACATTCTATCCTCACGAAGTACATTCCATCCTCACAAAGTACGGTACATCCTCACAAATTACGTTACATCCTCACAAAGTAAGTCTCATCCTCACAAAGTACGTCTCATCCTCACAAAGTACGTTACATCCTCACAAAGTACGTTACATCCTCACAAAGCACATTCTATCCTCACGAAGTACATTCCATCCTCACAAAGTACATTCCATCCTCACAAATTACGGTACATCCTCACAAATTACGTTACATCCTCACAAATTACGTTACATCCTCACAAAGTAAGTCTCATCCTCACAAAGTACGTCTCATCCTCACAAAGTACGTTACATCCTCACAAAGTACGTTACATCCTCACAAAGTACGTTACATCATCACAAAGTACGTTTCATCCTCAAGAAGTACGTCTCATCCTAACAAAGTACGTCTCATCCTAACAAAGTACGTTCCATCCTCACAAAGTACCTTCCATCCTCACAAAGTACGTTTCATCCTCAAAAAGTACGTTTCATCCTCAAAAAGTACGTCCCATCCTCAAAAAGTACGTCCCATCCTCACAAAGTACGTCCCATCCTCACAAAGTACGTCCCATCCTCACAAAGTACGTTTCATCCTCACAAAGTACGTTCCATCCTCACAAAGTACGTTCCATCCTCACAAAGTATGTTCCATCCTCACAAAGTACGTTCCATCCTCACAAAGCACGTTCCATCCTCACAAAGTACGTTCCACCCTCACAAAGTACGTTCCATCCTCACAAAGTACGTTCCATCTTCACAAAGTACGTTCTATCCTCACAAAGTACATCCCATCCTCACAAAGTACGTTCCATCCTCACAAAGTACGTTCCATCCTCACAAAGCACGTTCCATCCTCACAAAGCACGTTCCATCCTCACAAAGCACCTTCCATCCTCACAAAGCACGTTCCATCCTCACAAAGCACGTTCCATCCTCACAAAGCACGTTCCATCCTCACAAAGCACGTCCCATCCTCACAAAGTATGTTCCATCCTCTCAAAGTACGTTCTATCCTCTCAAAGTACGTTCTATCCTCACAAAGTACGTTCCATCCTCACAAAGTACGTTCCATCCTCACAAAGTACGTTCCATCCTCACAAAGTACGTTCTATCCTCACAAAGCACGTTCCATCCTCACAAAGCACGTTCCACCTCATCACAGTTATTTTCTGTTGTCTAACAACACCGTTCTCTCTTTTTCCAGACAAATTAGAGTTTATGGAAAGCGTTGCAGGAGAATTTATCTAACCGAGTTGCCGCGAAGTATTTAATATTCACGACTCTCCAGTCTGAGAGTGGAAGGAGGGAGCGTGTTGCCTAGACTCTAAATTGCGAATAATAGCTAGGAAATATAGCGCTAGAGCGATTTCCTAACGAAAATTAACACTGGCTGAAACTCTCATGCAGGATGTATTTAAAAGTTAGAATGGCGTCTATTTAATTATTCATGAAATACTTTTTGAATTGGAGAGATGTGTGATTGGAAATTTAATATTATTCTCAGAAAAAAGTGATGGGGTCGTAAAAAAAGAAGGGTTCTCTCTCAATTTTCTGCTGGAGTTGATTATAGAGTCTATAGAGAACGGAGATAAAGTTATGGTAGGGGCATAGAAGATTAAGAGGATAGTTTTAATCTACAGGGGACATGCAATAACTTCCTATCTATATTCGTGAACTTGCTCATGAAACTCAATACAATATTATTACTTAATTTTTATACTTTGGTATCCACGATACCTACACCACTCATCATGTTTAGTGGTATCCACGAAACTTACAGGTATCATGGATACCAATTAAAATCGAATAATAACTATCATATTGCGTTTTGTTATAGATGGGGAACCGACCGATAATTCGTAACTCATCCTATCTATCTTCATCTGAATCATAATAACAAGATACCTACAATTCGAACGGAAATGATAGTATATGTTCATCTGAACATAAACACAGGATTCAATACACAACAGATTGCTAACAAGACGGACTGAATAGTCGGTATGTTTGACAATTGCTCTACATTCCCCATAACAAACGGCTGTTTGGCATTCTGAGGGCCTATAAAGTATACTGCGTCCCTGTAACATTGTGCATTCAGTGTCGGATACATTCGAAAGGCCTGTACGTGGATTGAAGGCAAATGCCATTCCTTGAAAGAGAAGCTAAGCTTTAAAGGATTCAAATGGCGGAAGGTCACACGAGCAGCATTTTGGATCATTTTAGTAGGGGTTTAACGTCTTCATCAGCCATATCGCTGATGTCAGACGGATATTATATAAATAGGAGTGGGAGAAGAGTCAGAAAGGAAAGTGACTCCACGAACAAAGTCACCTAACAATATCAGTGACAATGCTCATGAAAGTAGAAAAGTTACTCCGTGTATTCAGTAACTTACCATTGAATGTGACGAAAAGGGACACAAGAACCGATCACTCTAGATAAAACTCAGATCGACACAAAAGATGTTTTGAATAAATCTGTTCTAAATGAAACAACGTGACCAGGAAACGTATTAAGAGGGAACATAATTTAATCTTAACGACAACTCTCTTTAGCATTGAAATAATTACCTACCAAACTCATTCCAAACTGAATTTTTACTCCCATCGCCTCTATTCTAGTTACCGCTCCCAGAGTCCCAGCAACCATCTATAAACTTTAATCCTCCATCTACCCTGACTAACCTGTAATAGACACTAAGGACGCAGCAATAACAATCAATCAGCTGTCAAGTGTTCATAATTGGCTCTCTAAGCTGATAATTGGTCTTCAAAAGGCCGTAAAGAGGGATATTGTTCCATTGAAACCCTCATGTGATCTCGTAACGAGTGTCACAAGCCATCCTAATTGCGTCACGTGTGAAATTAGCATGTGTGACAGGTCAAGAAAATGAAACAAGTAACCAATAATAGTGTATATATATGTTGAATACAAACTTTACATTTTCAATAACTTTAATTCAATTAAACAAACAATTTTAAGTTCATGATATAAATAAAACATAAAACAATTCAGTTTTAAATTCTACGTAAAATAAAAGAAAAATGATCTAAATTATAAACAAAAATAATCCGCTAATAACTTTCTTTACTATAATAGCATCTCTCCAAAATAGTTATCTTGATAGCACAGCATCTGAATAGTAATATATACAGCAAATTCCCCGTTGCCAATTAAGAAACTTGAAGTGCATTTAAAGGATAACAATAGAAAGGTTGTGTGATGGTGTAAAGGATACAACTCAGAACTTCTGAAGCCCTCCTGATTGGAATAGTTTAGAACTTAATAACCTCTTGCATTAATTTGCCTTTGATCTGAGAAACATAGATAATGTATATGCAATTCTTATTCTGAAATGGTATACTACTATACTAAGACTTTATAACATGATATATATAAATTAAACAAGTTATAATGAAGCCATAGAAGATTAAATACCCACTTAATCTTCTATGGCTCCACCATAAGTATGTAGGTAAATAATTCGAATCGATTAATGGTTACAGAATGAATGCCCAATTTCATTTGATAAAACTATTAAAACAATTAAATAATTGAATTCTCGCCTATCTTTTAAATTAAAATAAATAAATAAATATATTATCAAAGAGATGAAACAGCAATAGTATATAGTTCAAATAAAAGTCAATACAAGAACCATTATCATCCTATGTTTATTAGCCATATACCGAAATATTGTCAGTAAAATCATTAAAAAGGGGGAGGCATTTTAGAAATAAAGACATCCATTTTTAATTCAAAAACACTAATTTCTGTCACATCAACGCTAATATTTATCTAGCACAAATAGTAGTCTTAGCACTAACATGAATTCAAAAAGAAAGAAACTATAAAATGACTGCTAGGCGACATATATAATCTTGGGTCGTCAACGCTACACTGAATTTCACTTGGATGAATTTAAATTCACAAAAGAGAAGTCAAATAATAGCTAATAAGGGCTTTAACGTCTGATAAGTCACCAGGAATAATAATTAATAAAATGCAAGGGCTAAATGCAACAAAGGTGTTCTCTTCATATACCTCAGAGAGTTTGTTTATTTTCACAATCTCGGGAGCGTAGTTAGGCAGAGCAATGTTTGCTCACAGTGGTGGCATGGAGGAAGTATAATGAGAAACTAATTTGAATAATCACACAAACAATCTTAAGAGTTCTTAGAGAGAAAATTTAAGCAACTTAATGACACTTGATTATGTTAAATATATTTGATTAAATTTGATTACTAGTTTTCAATACATAAAGTAGTCAGTAACTTTCATCTGGTAGGAGTCTAAACGATTAATAGTCCTTCTTATTTTTTTAAGTAAATGAAATAGTTAGTAACATTAATTTGGTAAGTGTCATAATATTTGTATTCGAATTTCTTGAATGTATTCAGTTACGTTGATGTATAATGAGTAAATTTATGTTGATTATATTAATGAAAAATGAATTTCAATCTCCTAGTGGAGTTTGTCATCAAAGTAGAGAGGCGATTTTGATGCCATCATCCATAAGTGCTTCGACATCATAGACCTCATCACCATCTCCCAAATTGAATTTCAAGCATAATTTGTTCGCCTAAAAGGTCAGAAAATGACATGGCAAATATGTGTTGGGTCAACATTCACTGCAAGATTTCCCATTTAGAATATCACGCGTATGTTTGAAGAGAAAATCAATGAATGAAATAGTAATAATATTTTTTCCATAAATTGTTAAATGAATCTAACAACTGAAGGTCAAATAATAAGCTGCTTGAATTAGATATTTCCATCAGAAGTAATAGACGTAAGGAATGATTTACATTCTCGTTCCTACAAAGGACAATAAGAGGACAATGCCTTTCACTTGACAAATCACTAGGCCAATAATGAGTGGAGGGGCCCAGCATTGAGCAAACACAGAACCTCGCCAACGGCTTTCCAATAACTGGTCCTTGCTACCGCCAAAGATGTCAATAAATGGCGGATGTGAAAGGCCCTCGCAAAACGTACGATTCCAAGCAACTGTACTGATTTTTTCCCATTTTAAGAAGATAGTTATAAAATTTCTTTACAGTGTCCAATATCTCGAGAGACAAGAGATCTAAATCCATTAAAGGTACAGACTTTCATCGGTCACAAAACGTAGAAGTCCAAACAACTGAAAATAAAGTCCACTGTACTAATTTGTGCCCATTTTAAGTGGTTAAGATAGTTTTAAAATTTCTTTACAGTGTCCAATATCTCGAGAGACAAGAGATCTAAATCCCTTAAAGGTACAGACTTTCATCGGTCAGAGCACTCTGGATCGTGCAGTATATGCTATCGATTTCTTCTAGTCTAGACAGTTCACACTTAAAGCTATGCAATAAAAGACTAATTGAGTATGGATAGAGCAGTGCATATGAGAAGTAATTATTCATTGTGTGACAGTTGTACGAGGAGTATTAATGAAAGTAATGAATACCACAATCGATAAAAGCGAAGAACTTCTAGAATAGTTAAATTTATGGGGACAATTTAACAGAAAAAACACGTAACTTTGAAGTTATGAATTTATGTACAACATAAATCATCATAATACTTATGAAGAGGTAAAAATTATAGTAAATGAGTGTAAAGCCCTTCAATTGCTACGAATTGGCATTTCATGATTCAGAAAAGAAATAACTTTGTAAATCGTGATTTTATAATTTTATATGCCAAAGATATTTTATGAAATATTTCTTTAGGAACAAATATTGATCCACTCTAATTATATTGTGTCACATACAGAAAAATATAATGTATTGTAATAATATAAGTTAGAAAAATACATATAAGTTAGAAAAATACATATAACTTTAAACTGTAACTGAACTGAAGCAGAAGAATGCAGGCTATATTGACCCCTGGAAAACACCATTGGGACAATTGGACCCATTAATTTTGGGACATATTATAAAAACAGTATTGAAAGGATTAAGGAAATCATTTAATTAAAAGTAATTTATGTGCATACAGTGCATAATATAAAGTTAAGAGTTAGTCTATAACCAATCAATTGAAACGATAAATGATTCAGATTGGCAAGTAACGGAGATAGCATCAAACACTTGTTCAAGATTATTTGTCTAGTAGCAAATACACAGAGATGTTTAGAATTGGAGCAAATCGTTTAAATAAACACCTTCGAAGAACATAGTTGGAAATATATTGAATAATTATATATTTTAGTGATTGTAGAGCATTGTATTTCAGTTTTGATCATCCTAAAAATAATTTTAATTCAAATATTCTATTTATTACACGTTGAATGATTGTAAATCAGCTTAACTAATATAAAAAATAGAATTAGATATTAAGTATGTCATTCAACAACATCAAGGTTACATATGTTATCAGCATACAGAAATGCTGCTATTAATATATGTACATCAAGATCAGCAGAAGCTTGTAGCAAATAGTTCCAATTCTCCCACTTCTCACCAATATGATTTATTCAGAATCATCATATTTCGTTCAATTAAGATGTGCCAGAAACAACTGCAGAATGCTTGAACCATTCGTCTGCATATCTAGCAGTGGATTACTTTGGAGTCTGGAATATTTTATTTAATCAAACTAAAATCCCCCTACAACTAGAGAAAATATTCAAGAGATAATTACTCTTATTTTAATAAGACAACGGGAACTTTAAGACCAAACATAAGCTTTCGCTTCCACTAATGAAATAACCTGAGGAGATCTTCTATTCAGTGGATGATGGCACAGCTTGGCGCAGGCAGGCAGCCAATCTTCAATCAATCACTGCAGATGGATCCAAAGTCATCAATAGATCTAATTGCTTCAGTGAGCCAGCCAGCAGTTGCGATGCACAAATATGAAGAGACACTTCATCTGCAAAATCCAAAGCTATTTAGTCAAGCGAATGAAATTAATAGCGCTGAACAAAGAGAGAATTGTTTGTTGATATCAATGAACAGAGTTTTATTTTGATTGCTTACAGAATAATTTGAGATGAAAACAAAAACGTCACTTGCATTTTATCTCAAAAATTTTAGGCTCAAATAATTTTTGTCCATTGGACTTGTTTCGTCTCTGTGTGCCTTTGGGCAATAATAGTAACAAATATATATACATGTAACTTTACATACATCATTAAGTTGCAACTTATGCAACTTTGAATTTTTCTCGCGTGACTAAAATTCTGAAAAGGAGCTACGAAGAATCCTCAACTACAAAGGTATCACATCAAGGCTTCTAAACTTTTAGTCTTAACTTAGTTACAAGAAGTTACTTGGGAGTTGTTATAACATCAGAGTCATATTCTTACTTGGCAAAAATACTCAAAGAATCTTAAACTTCTTCTAACACCAATCAAGCGTTGAATACAGCTCTGAAATTAACTAGGAAACTTAAGAGTTTTTCTTCAACATCTTCTTAACTAGCATTGTATTTGATTCTGAACAAAAATTGCTATGAAATCTACTTCCTGAATTATTAAAGTAATTAAATTTACGATTCTACCATGAAATCTACTGCTTCAACTACCAAAACAATCTAATCCACTGTTTCAACTACCAAAACAATCTAATCCACTGTTTCAACTACCAAAACAATCTAATCCACTGTTTCAACTACCAAAACAATCTAATCCACTGTTTCAACTACCAAAACAATCTAATCCACTGTTTCAACTACCAAAACAATCTAATCCACTGCTTCAACTACCAAAACAATCTAATCCACTGCTTCAACTACCAAAACAATTGAATCTACCATAAAATCTACTGCCTCAACTACAAAAACAATTAAATCTACTTTGGAATCTACTGCCTCAACTACCAAAACAATCTAATCTACTACTTCAACTACCAAAACAATTGAATCTACCATGAAATCTACTGCCTCAACTACCAAAACAGTTAAATCTACTTTGGAATCTACTGCCCAACTACCAAAACAATTAAATCTACTGCCCCAACTACCAAAACAATCTAATCTACTGCCCCAACTACCAAAACAATCTAATCTACTACTTCAACTACCAAAGCAATTAAATCTACATCGAGCCACTCACCTCCAATACATCGTCCATATCAGCAGTAAATCTTGCACTGTGAACTCTGCACGAATTATCATGGAAGCAGCAGCTGAAATTCGAGCGAACGAGCGGGGGGTGGTCGAGTAACGAGCTTCCAAATGGAAAATATGACCTGACAAGTGGGCTCCGATGTTTCCAGAAATTACACAGGCATAACGAAGTAGCGAGTATGTTAGAAATTAACGGAGCTTATATTACATGAACATGTTCAGTAATGAACGTAATGAACCGAGTCACCAACAGAAATAGAGTATTGACTTTAGCTTCAAATTAATATACTAAATTACTAACAGTTATCAAAAAATGGTATGTTTGATTAGTTTCTTCAAAATCAACCAAATTACGAATAAATAATAAAAAAAAAACATTTTTTAAATTCGTAATGTAATTGTAAAGAGTTAATGATTATTTGCTCAGACAGCAATCAAGTTAAACTACTACAAAATAGCTCATATTAAACATCAACTCCTCCATATATCATCTGCAATAATGCAGACATCATCAGATTCACTCCAATTACCCCAAACAAATAAAATGTTCATTAGAACGAACTGCTTAATATGAACTATTCAGAGTGCTCTTTCATGTGAAATCTCTAGCGTAAAAGATAAAGATGAAAGCGAGTCTCAGTCTCGGTGGATAGACGTGAATCAGGTGTCGTTACAAGAATAATTGGCTGTCAGAGAGCTAGGCAATATATCATAGGGAGGAACTAAAGCCGATGCTCCCTCAACAGATGTACTGAGCATTACGACTAGCTAATTATATTCAGAGATACTATGAGGAAGCAGTCAACGGTGGAAATTTCAAGTTCAATTTTAACCCTTTGTCTACCGTCGGTTCTTCAGAGTATCAAGTAATTTTACTTAGAATTACTCAGGCTAAATACGTTCTGTAAATTTATGGTTTTTAATCAATTGTGACCATATTTTGACATACAGTTTGGACTATTGCATTACGTTGCACATTCAGTTTTAAAAGGAAAGTGATAATGAACCTACAGTAAGCAAAGGGTTAACAAAACCGTTACATATATTAAAACTTGTACCATCAAAACAAGAAATACAATAAATATTCACAAAAGGATGATTGAGTAGTTATTTTCTGTAAATTCTACGAGTAAGAATTTGAAAACGTCTAATCTATATGGGAGAAAAGACTCGCATTGATATTTTATGTACACTGAATGTAAGTTAAAATGAAATACGAGAGTAAAAAAGGTTCACATGTTAAAGTGAATGGCAAAACTAAAGATATTTTTATTCACTCAGTTCAACTGAAAGGAAGAACTAAAAACAAATGGAGTAAGTTTTGAAGCGTTAGAGTATTATGTAAAAAAAGTAAATAGAGAGTATTACTTAAGAGTGGTGAATAAGTAAATAGTCTCATATGGTATTACTTAAGAGTGGTAGAATAAGTAAATAGTCTCAGATGGTATTACTTAAGAGTGGTAGAATAAGTAAATAGTCTCTTAGGGCTGTGACTCAGTCTACCCAACACAATTTGTCTCAGTTGTTGTGACACTAAGGCGATAAAATACAACAGATCAAATTGCTAGCCAAGCAAACACGCACACAAAGACTCAATGAAGGTATTTCTTGGGTGATAAAGAAGAAACCTCATCGTAAATACGGCCTGGGGATCAACTTGTCCCGCTGATCGCTGCAGGAGACGCTTATCCACCCTCATATTCATTCTCCGCCTTTGAAACTAACTATCAATTGGGTTTAAATTGGACAATGTGTTTCGAATTAATCAAAGATATTAGTGGTGCAAACCGGTACAATTGGTTGTTTTTCTAAGGAAATTGTTAGTAGCGTTAATAACTAGAAACAAGAGGAGAATTTAAAAAAAAATCGTTAGATAATGGTGAAATAATTTCAATTTTACGATAATTTTTATCATATACTTTAATCGATAAATCTGAGATATAGTATGAAGCAGATATGTATCCCTGATACCTGTAGGTATCACGGATATCAAAAAATTTAATTATTCTTTTCATATGATCGAAAATGTGGAACTGTCCGATAACTCGGAACTGGTGTACTCTAAGATATCGAGTACAGGAAAGAGAGGTAGAAAGGTATTAGAGGGAATTAAGGTGATTTAGATGAGGGGAATAATGTTCTATTTAGAAAGGGGTGTAAACACCAAGTTATTGATCAGATCCTATTAACGAGCAATCTCATACTTCTTCATTGTATTAAAGTTACTCTTTTTTTAATGTAAAATAAGTACAATATTAATTATTTCTATACATATTCTATACACTGTTTTACCAATTAAACCAAGATGTTCGTTTAGTTCGACAACTAGGTTTTTATCCTATAAACATAATTCACATCTGACAGCAAAAATTAGAAAAGAAGTACGTTTGAATTAATTCAACAGAGATAAGAATTTGAACATTCGGTTCGGATTAAAGAAGTCATATGTCACTTAATTGAGACAAACCATTTCCATATCTATAACATCACACTAATCGCAACAAAGCAATGTTACATCACATTAATTGTCACGGCAATGAGATCATTGAGAGAATTAAGATGAATATTCCCCTCAAAAGAATCGGAGGGGACCGCAATAAAACACTGCACTATAGTGTCAAACAATGACTACAATAGAATATTGCACGACGTGATAACTCGAGTGGTAAGTTAAAAACAGACCATTAATGTTCATCGCGGTGACAAATTAATTATTTGCTGCTATGTTAAAGAATGAGGCAGTTTTTACATTTAGCAAATAAGATACAATGTTAGTAATATAATTCGACTAATCTAATAAAAGAATTTGAAGTTGCAAGCCAACAGCTAAAATTAATTGGTTTATGATGAAACACTAACTTTTTTATTTATTTTGAACATAGGGTAAGTTCCAAGTTATCGGACGGTTCCACATTTTCGATACGAGAAAAAATGTATAATAATTATTTCTATTCAACTTTTAATTAGTATCCATGATACATACCTAGAGGTATCATAGATACCAATAAATTATTTTTTAATAAATCAATTTATTGGCAGTTGATGTAATAATCATTATCCCGTTTTAACTACAAGGAAGAGTGACTTATTGTCTCGACTAGATTGCATTGTCTCGCTAACAGAGAGACAGAGACAATGTTGTTAGTAGAGACGTATCGGTGATTTAAATATAGCCCAACGACGCTATACTCGGACACGCACAGTTCTCGGTAAGTGAGTGTTAGTTAGCGTAGATCATGATAGCTAAATCGGATACCTTTAAAAATCAGATTGGAGTCATAAGCTATGTTAATACCAATTTTTCGAGTACTGTGAGTGTCAGAGAACTGTGACGTTCCCCTACTGATGACATATAAGAATGATTTGTTGAAGAAAAAATCGATAATGAATATCATAAATTTATGATATAGTTCTAATTTTTTTATAAATTTGAACATTTTAATTTGAGAAAAAAAATTATCAAAAGGATTCATTATTGAAAGAGAAAAAGAAATTTCAGTGTTAGTATTGGATGGAATTATAAGGCAATTCGTAAATATTTCAACAAATTTTAACATTTTATTCTACAGTTCTTTTTTTTCCTAGGAAGTGTAGGCGGATAAGCTAAACCAGTACTTACAGTTTATTTCAATGAAATCGGTACACTATTGAAGGAGTAGTAACGATTCTCCCAAAATCACCAACAACAACAATCAGGGGGTCGGTTTTAGGCAGAGCCAGAGCAAAAAATACATTTAAAATGACTCCACACCTAATGATAACTTATATCAACAGTTCACCGTTAAGATCATCTATATTGAAAAGTAACGAGTATTGAGGTTAACTCTTAATTAATATTACCTTTATTAATAATTAGCATTAAGTAAACTAGCATATAATTAGCATCATATATTAATTTTATTATTTTGATATAAAACAGTTCACCGTTAAAATCATCTATATTGAAAAGTAACGAGTATTGAGGTTAACTCTTAATTAATATTAGCTTTATTAATAATTAGCTTTAGGTAAACTAGCCTTTAATTAGCGCAATATATTAATTTTATTAGTTGTAGAAATGGCTAAATGTCATCTAGTTGCCCCTATCAGCCATTAGATCCACACATCAACATTAAACACGTCTTCTTTTCTACTGCATAAAAATTAACGACTACATTTGCCACAGAGAGAGCATTCTCAGTCGACGCTAGTGAAAGAGATACGCACTTGCAGAATCTCTCTATAACGATAAATAATATTAACTTTTATCGGTAAATATTATAGCCTTGATGTTGGGATTATTTCACTTATAACTTCATCAGAACTTTATTTTGGTTTGTAAAGTAAGAGCATAGCTATGTCTTTAGATTGTCTGGGCAGATTAGAGAAATTTGAACTGTTTACCTCAAAAATTGACTTTTAGTGATCTAGTTAATTGTAATAATTACATGTATATCCAAGTTTCAGCTTTCCCTGGGTGTGCATACACAAGAAGTAACCTTTATACCACGTGCATGACGTTTGTATACCAATTGATACCATTATTAAACTAGGGTAAGTTACGAATTATCGGTCGGTACTACAACTTCGGTCATATAAAAAATACGATATAAAATTGTTATTATTAGATAGCACTGTGTAATAATAATAATTTTTATATATTTTTTTTTTTATGTCCGAAGATGAAGTACTGACCGATAATTCGTAACTCACCCTACTCAATGTTAACTAATGAAGGATAAACTGAAGAATAGTGTTTGGTCACACTAAGCGACCTGTGGTCGTCATGATAGTTATTTTAACTCACTTTTTTAGATAGTGAAAATTTAATTTAAAAGTAACGATTCTCTCAATAATAAACAATGCTGATTTATATTTGTTATATGAACGAAAATATGGAAGTGTGCTATAACTAGTACCTTACTCAAATGAAAGAGAGCAATAACTGTTCTAGCAGTACATAATTTGCATACTGAAAATACATACCCAATCTAGAACTTTCAAGTCATCTTCACGATAATTAAAAGCTAATAATTGTAATTACTCAAGTGAGTGAAGAACGTAAATTAAAATTAGAAACTTATTGATATAGCTCCTTCGACCCCTCTCCATCCCCCTTCCTCCAATGAAAGTGGGGGGGGGGAGGAGCGTATCGGAGGGAGCTATCAAAAGCTGAGGTAGTCAATCAATCAAACTTCTAAATTGGTTCTTTTTGATGAAGCTGTGACAGCAGTCCACCACCACCGCGATACTGGGGGATAGAAGTGGGGGAAAGTTTGACAAGGGTGGGGGTTTGATAGAGAGGGAATAGTCTTCATAAAACGGGTTCAAACTGTATGTCATTATATCATACGGTTACAACATTCATCAGAAACTAAAGATAGTACTGTGATAAAATACTTAAATCAATTTAATCATTATATTAGTGGTTCTTAAATTATTGTTCTCGCGCACCCCTTGCTTTTCTCTGGCACCCCCTGAGCATTGTATTGCATTGAAATAAATTGGAAAGATACAATTATAATAGGTATATTTAGTTACTATGATAGGAGAAAATAGCAAATGTACTTCATGTACATTCTGCAAGATATTAACAGCAAGTAACGAACTTATAAGTAACTTATAAAATCCATACCAATTCCCAGGCACCCCCTGTAAGCAATCCAGGTCCTAAAGTGGTACCGGGCACCCCATTATATTATTGCCATGGATTATAATTATAATATATCTATATTTTTCACTAACTCTGAAATGACACAGTTTCTGTTTTAATACAAATCCCTCCGGTGCAAAATATGGCGCTATTAGAAGGACATAACCAGGCAGGCTGCACTGTACCGCAGAGAGTGATTTATGGCCCCTGGTGCGCTGTAAGGTGTTGGCAATTTGTAGAGAGTGCCTATACTCACTGATAAGGGATATCTCAGCCTACATACAGGGGAAACAAGGGAACAGGCTTCTAGAGCACTGACACAGGAAGTACTCTGAAGAGTTGCTGTTTTTGGTTCTTACTGAATAGTTCCTTCAAATTGGATTGAAGAATTGGTTCTTTCTGAAAAATTAAGTGTTTTTTAGGGTGTTCACATTGTAAGAATTAGTATTTTTTTAGAATTAATTAAGTAGGGGTTTAACGTCTGTTTCAGAACCAAGGGCCATATCATTGATAACAAAAGGAAATTAAGTACAAAGGACTGGAAGAAGCAGTCAGAAAGGAAAGCGGCTCCATGAACAAAGTCACAAAGTACAAAGCTCATGGATGCAGAAAAGCTACTCCGTGATTGCCGTTACTTACCAAGGAATGTGATTCTACAGAAGTAAAATAAAGAAGTCACGGATGCCACAAATTATCTAAATATTTAGTTAGGTGATTCACAAATAAATAAATAAAAGTTTGACGAGTTTAACTGATTACATTCCCCTGGTAAATAAACATATGTTTTCCTGTTTGATTGAAAACAATATATTCGAAGGAGGAAAAGTTAGAAAAAATAGACACATAATGTTCCAAAGTTCAAGAATACAAATTTAGCTAAAAAGATAATCTTTAGATAATTTAATCTCAAAATAAAAATCATGGAAGAAAACAAGACATTATAATTTAACGAGATATTGACAAACAGGGCCTTGAATAACTTGAAAATGAGTCAGTCGTGGAATCTCATTCAGTTATAGAAAAATAAAATGAATAACTCATATGTTTATAACGAGCGATAAATTGGGAAGAGGGAGTTTGAAAATGACTTAAAAATTAGTAATGTAATTACAGAAACATCAATGAGGATAGTGGATAAAAACACGCTTAAGGCCCATACTATAGCTACTAGCAGATAAAACGCCGCCGCGTTTTCAACGCCCAGTTTACGCCTCTTCCATTAATCACGGTTAAATGAATGGAAGGCGGTAGAAACGCTGGCATACATTGCAAATTTGTTCTCCATTCATTTAACCGTGATTAATTGAAGAGGTGTTAACAGCGCGGTGAAAACGTTGCGTTTCATCTGCTACTATAGAACGGGCCTAAGATAAACTAATCCCACGTTCTGATGGATGAGCGGGTCGAGGGGAATTAGAAACGTTAGAACCACAATCTCGCTATACAATCAGTCAGTATATTCGTTAACTTCCTAAGACTTTAACTGTGTTCTGTAATCCGCACCGCGCCAGCATAAGTCTCTATCGCTTGCAGTGAGATATAAATAAGGCTCTAGCCCCTTCCTCCATTATTTAACAGAACTTACTTGTTAAACAAGTTCAATTTGCGATAATGAAACTGCCACGGAGATTGAGAATAGATGCGTAGGCAAGCTCAGAGAACGTGATGTGGAATAAACTAGCGTATCAATGATACAGGTATCTATAGTACACTTATGTATCTGTGATACCGTATCACAGATACAATAACAACTATTATCGCTGCAATTTAATTCATAGATACCTCTCGTATCAATGATACATGCCTCTATAATACACCCAATATGTATATGAGATACCGTATCACAGATACCATACCAACCATTACCGGTGCAATTAAATTCACCAACTGTACCGGTGAGTAATGGACACTTCCAGAGAAAAACGAGCAGCAGTTTGCGCAATGAATTCATGGAGCAGTCTTAGTGTTGCAGGAGACATAACACCGTGGGGGTAACTGCAGTTGGTAACACTGGTGCTCATATTGTGGGATAGTGGATAATATATTTAATCAGAAAATTTTCTTCCTCAAGCCCTTACATAAGATAAACTTTTCGAGCAGGTTGTGCCTTGCTGTACTGAAGAATAACTTCGATATCAAAATTAAAATGATTAATGAAAACAGAGAAACTTTAAAATATAAAATGCCATGGTGTCATCTTCTATTAAATTATGTTAAAACACAAATTTGATGTAGAAATTACAATACGGTTAAGTCCCGAGTTATCGTAAGATTCCACATATTCGTTCTTATAATAATTCAATTAAAATAATTACTATTATATATTTTTTACCTATATGATCGAAGACGTGGACTCGTCCGATAATTCGCAACTCACCCTATACAATCCACCAAAAAAAGAACCAAATAATCAGATGTGACAATCAAAAGAAACACAAACCTAACGAGTCACGGATAAATTGGTACTGTTCTTTATTGTCTCGGACTTGACTTCAATAAATGGTAAACCTTTTTTTGGTAACAAACATGTGAATGGAATAAAGGTGTGTGATTCTCTTTATGAAATCATCCAATAAACTACTTTGAAAACTTAATAATTATTTTATAAAATATTATATCAGAAATGCTAAACCTGAGAGAGAAGTTATGGTGGGGCATAGCAGTTAAGAGTGGACACCACCTATCTACGATATCCCCACCATAATCTTCGATATGCACACCATAATCTCCCATACTCCCACCATAATCTCCCATACCTCCACCATAATCTCCCATACCTCCACCATAATCTCCCATACCCCCACCATAACTAACTCTCGACTAGTCAGAAATCCCCCTCAATTCCCTCTAGATGTCCTCTCACACACCGCTGACAATGACGCGCCACCTCATTAATATTCGCATCTTGCTCTACGAGTATCAAAACTTGGTCTGGAGCGGGACATGTGCTTTTCTTGCAGCCACGACAGGTAATTGGGAACGTCCAGGAATGCGGCGGTGCTGATGTTTGCTGGTTGGAATGGATTCCAGGGCATTCTTCGGAGACTCTTCGGAGATTGATTATTATTCCGAGAAGAGCTGGGAGAGCAAATGGATTCGAGGACATTCTCCCGCTGGTTATGGTAGCTTCATTATACAGGGAATGTGTAGTTGGAATATTTTAGCAAGGAGATTCTTGGAGATTTTAGTAGACAGATTATGTGGATGATATTAAACATTGAAGTGATATTTGAAAGGAAAATACACGGATTTTAAATTATATGTAAGTTTGAACATTCAAAAAAGATCAACTTTTTTTCTATGACTTTCATTAAATTTAAAAATAGTAAAAATGAAAAAAAAATTAACGAAAAAACTTCAAATAAATCGAAAATTTTATATAGTGTAAGTTCCGAGTTATCGGGCGGTTCCACATTTACAATCATATAAAAATAAAATAAATTCTATAACTGATAATTCAACTTTTATTTTACTCCGCATATTCACTTTCTTGTTCTTACATGATCCAAAATACGATATATCATAGCCTTAGGCCCACACTATATTAGCAGTTTCACCGCCGCGTTTTAACTGCCCTATTTACCCCTCTTCAATTAATCTCGGTTAAATGAATGGAAAACAAATTTGCACACTATACTAGCGTTACCAGCATCTATTTAACTGTGATTAATTGAAGAGGCGGAAACAGGACAGTGCAGAAAACGCTGCGGTGAAACTGCCAGTAGACTATGGGCCTTGAGGGCAGTTTCCCTATCCTCTGAGAGCATCACCGTAAGCACTTCCTGCTCTCAGTATAATCGAAGCTCATTTCCATGCAGTGTACGCGAGAGCAGCACTGCAGATTGTGTTGTTTATCCTGAACCAGAGTGTGATAGGGGAAAGAAATGGCTATCATTTTGCAGTGAGAAGGAACAACTCTATTTATACGCCACCAAGCCGCTATGTGCGACCACTCTTTTTATTGCTATTCTTTCATAAAGTAGAAAATTATTATCATTGAAATTGCATATATTTTTTCATCTACTAGAATTTTTTTTTATATTAAAATTTCAATCCGTTTTTATATTTTCACTCTTGAGTACATTGTACTACATACATAATACCATATACCGGTTTAAATTAACTAGATGGTACCTAGGACATAGGGGTAAGTTCCGAGTTACCGGAAGGTTCGCATTTTCGATCATTTAAAGGTCCTCTCCACTCTATACTAAATTTTATGTAGAAATGTTTTCAATTTGTAGAGCAAAGGTTATATAATAGTTAACTGATAAGAAATTGATCAAGTATTCACTTCGTAATTAATTATTTAAGAGACAGTAGCACTCAACCGGCACTGTCCGACTTTCTAAGATTCAATAGAAGAACAAGTGTCATGAAACGAACTTATTATCGTATAATCGTAAAATGACGATTAGGACTTTATGTACCAATAGATTATTTTTTTAGGGTAATGGTAATTAGAGAAGGGTGTACGTAGCCATTACTAACAGTCTAAAAGCCTCGTAAGACTTTGTTCTTGTTTTGGATTTGTCGGCAATTGATGATACTTTACTTTTTCCATGAATTTCGGAGGATAGAATTTTTATCACGAATAAATTAAATTAGATATTATAATTAAACTATAGAACCAAATTTGAAACGGTTTGTAGTTTTGTAACCTTAGTTTTAGTGAATAGATAAGAAAATAGAGTGCGAGGAACTTTGAGAAAAAAATTACACAATAATTGTTGTTTATTTTTTGATTATTATTATTATACTATTTTGTCTTATATGATCGTAAATGTGTATCCATTCGATGACTGGGAAGTTAGCCTAATGCATCAGAGGGGATTAAGGTAATGATACACACTTCCTTAGGAAGATTAACTGCCTTTAATCTCTAGACTGTCACAATCTTCTCCTTATAGCCCATACGGCAATGGGAGACTGTACTTGATAGAGTGTACTTGATATAGACTGTACTTGATATAGACTGTACTTGAACGGGATGAGAGACTGTACTTGAACGGAATGAGATAGCTGAAGATATGGATATGGTGGTGCCATAGAGGGTTAAGAGAAGATCCCCCCTTAATTTTTGGTGGGCCCACCATAACAATACTCCTTCGGAGTAAACATTCAACTAATATTAATCAAAATTAATAATTTATTAAAAACCTATAGTATCTAAAAATATCTAAAAATCATTATAATTTGTGAAGTTTTCTTTGAGTTTTAGGAAATATAATTTTTATTTTTTGGTGAATAGAGATCATTTAACATTTCATATTACAGGGTAACTACTCCATTACCGTTTGATACATTAAATATCATGTAAAATGTTAGTCACAAAGGCAAACGCAATAAAGCGTCACCAGAGAACACTCACTGGAGTGTATGTAACTCATTGTAGCACTAACTACTTGGTAATGATTCACAGAGTCACTCTGATGTCACACTATAAATCTCACCACACCTGAGAATTTAAACAGACCAGAACAAAATGAGTTACGATGATATGACAGTCTTTAGAAGTGTATTGAGTAGTTACTCCCACAGAGTGAGTTATGGTGGGGCCATAGGAGAGAAAGACCTCACTTAATCTTCTATCCTCAAAGAGTGTATAAAATATAGGAACTATTAAACACAAGAACTGACTGAACGTGATCAAATAATTCTTACTTCTTTGAGACCTGATGATAATCATCTTATAATCGACCATAATTTTGTTAGGGTGATAAGGTTTTCTATTTGAAATAATTATGTTCAATTAAAAAAAAACGAGAATCACCTCATAATGAGAATCGAAAAGATTCTCTTCATGTCCTCATTATGATGTCCTCACTATTATGCCCTCTGATACACACTCTTCTTGTCCTCACTTAATGTCCTCTCATGTCCTCACTATAAGCGTAATGTCCTCATTAAAATACCCTCACTATAATGTCCTCACTATAAGCATAATGCCCTCACTATAAGGATAATGTCCTCACTATAAGGATAATGTCCTCACTATAATACCCTCACTATAAGCATAATGTCCTCGCTATAAGACCCTCACTATAAGGATAATGTCCTCACTATGATACCCTCACTATGATGTCCTCACTATAAGCACAATGCCCTCACTATAAGCACAATGTCCTCACTATAAGCACAATGCCCTCACTATAAGCACAATGTCCTCACTATAAACACAATGCCCTCACTATAAGCACAATGCCCTCACTATAAGCACAATGTCCTCACTATAAGCACAATGCCCTCACTACCATGACTCTGTGCATATCCTCACCCCAAGAAAGGTGTTTGCATAACAGAGCAGTGTTGGTAAATTGAGTGCCTCGGTTCGAATGGTGATGGTATGGGAAGCTGGAGTCGTTCAGAGCCCCAATGAGATCATTATAGAATAACGTCTTGGTGCTTCGGGAATATAGAATACAAACAACAGCAGGGGCTATCTAGTCTACACACAGTAAAGAACAAGAAAAGTGTCTATCTATAGTTTTGCATTATAAAAACAGGTTGTTGTAAGTAGATGACGGGCACTCACAGAGCGCATATCTTTGCTGCCGCTTATAAATGACCTTGACCTGGTTCCTGGACATTGACCAACCGTCCCACCAAATTTCAGGTAATTAGTTTGAATAAGTTTTGAGTTTATAAGACTATAAAGAAATAAAATTAATAAATGCTACCTAAAATATAATCTTCCGCAATCTACGAAGATAATTAAGTAATTGAAATAACGAGTTAAATTGAATACATTGTGTTTTTCTTTCTAATATGTCCGAAAATGTGAAACCGTCCGATAACTCGGAACTTACCCTACATACAACTGTACTACTTGCAATGACATTTCGTAATACAAATAAATTGAACACAAAAGTAACGAAAGAAAAAATATTTTAAAAAAATTATGAGAGGAGTAAAGTAGTGAATAAAATGTATAAGCTTTGCATAGCTGACAATCTGGCCTAAGCTATAAGCTAACCACATCAAAGGCTACTGAAAAGCTTCCTGCCCCCTGGTAGCTTACAGATTCCAGAGAATGTGTGTAAGCCTATTAGAACATAGGAATGGTGCAAAAGAGCCTACTTATCTAACGCCTACTCAAAAGAAACTACCAAATAATAAACACGGGGCAATACTTTAGGTAGAAAATATATAATAATAGTTTATTGAAAAAAAAAATAGAGTAAAGACTATTTTTTAAATAACACATACATTTAATAGCTACATTTGAAAATGTATATATATACCTAAGAAAAAAAAATAAAGAAAAATGTCAAGCCCATTAATAAACTCCAGTAGAAAATTGTATTTTTTCGGGAATACAATTTATTATAAAATATATAACTTATCACACACAAATATCCCCTCTTAATCTACTGTGTCCCCACCATAACTTTCCCCTATCAATATTCTATGGCCCCACCATAACTTTTCCTATTAATCATCTATGTCCCCACTATAACTTTCCCCTATTAATCTTCTATGGCCCCACCATAACTTTCCCTATTAATCATCTATGGCCCCACCATAACTTTCCCCTATTAATCATCTATGGCCCCACCATAACTTTCACCTATTAATCTTCGATGATAAATATTTAGATTAAAATCAATGGACATAATTTACCATAACATTAATAAACACGTCAACAGGGTACGTTCTGAGTATTCGAACTATTCCACATTATCGATCATCAAAATAAAACTGCATAATAATTAAATAAAAGTGGTATATTAATTACATAGGTGTACAATAATAATAGTTTTTCCTTATGATCGAAAACGTGGAACCATTCACTAACTCATAAGTTACCCTCTTTTTTTCCCTCAAGACTCTACAGGCAGGCAGGCAGGCGGCGTGGTCAGTACCTACTACACATCATATTTCTCTTTTCACTCTTTCAAGTAAATAAATAAGAGTTACTTACATACACAGACATCTCAGCTGAGTAAATCTTGGCAAATACCTGGTGACTCAGAGATACGAAGTACTATAACAAACAATAACAAGCAACTACATGCAAAATTGTTACATAATCGTGCATGCAATTTATTTTATTATTAGCTATTTTTAATAAGAATTGTTTCGTTAAAATATATAATCCCAATATAGCATTTATCTACTAGATTTGAATTGTACGACAAAAATTTGAAATATTTTAAGGTGATTTACTTGTTTAGAAGGCGTTGTGGCTTAACTGACTTATCTTAGTAATAGCATTAAAAATAGATAGTGTCCACTACAACGCGTGCTTTACTGAACATACACACTAGTAGGTATTACTGTACTAGTACCTCATAAGGTGATACTGTAAAGAAACACACTAGTAGGTATTACTGTACTGGTACCTCATAAGGTGATACTGTAAAGAAACATACTAGTAGGTATTACTGTACTGGTACCTAAGGTGATACTGTAAAGAAACACACTAGTAGGTATTACTGTACTGGTACCTCATAAGGTGATACTGTAAAGAAACACACTAGTAGGTATTACTGTACTGGTACCTCATAAGGTGATACTGTAAAGAAACATACTAGTAGGTATTACTGTACTGGTACCTCATAAGGTGATACTGTAAAGAAACATACTAGTAGGTATTACTGTACTAGTACCTCATAAGGTGATACTTTAAAGAAACATACTAGGTATAACTACACTAGTACCTCATAGGGCGCTACTGTGACCATCTCTCATCAACACTCTGACGTCAATATGACGCTAAACACACGGCTATTTTATATCTAAAGTCCATGTCACATGATCTCTTCAGATGCCGAGGGAGAATATTTCTCAACACATTCCATATGTATCGTTGAAAAAAGTGAGATGTCACAAAGGGGTTTTGCGGCGATTTACACGCCAGTTCTCGGTTTCAAACGCAACGTCAGAAACGCCGGGGTATATCACACGAGCGATATTAAGGCAGTAAAAACGCCAGTGTACCTACATGATACAATTCATCAAGCTTGCTGTAGCTGATACCTGATCTAGTACTGTAAGGGCCCTGACACACGAGCGTTTTTGCAGCGTATCCAATTCCAACGCTCCAAAAGCGTCGAGTAACATGGATACATATAAAATATGTTTAACAATAATTACCTCAAACTCAAAATCGCTCGTGTGACATTGCCTGTAGTCTCATTAATAAAATGATACAAATTGTTCTCCTGAAAACTAGCTATTTTTGAGTTATAACAACGTTATAATAAACGAGCGATATGTACGTTACAAATTATCGGTGGGTTTCACATTTTCGGTCATATAAGAGAAAACTATTCAATAATTATTATTCTATCCATTTCACCTGCAAGTATCATCCATGATAAAAAATAGTGTATCCATGACACCTGAAGGTATCACAGATACCAATTAAAATAAGTTAATAATTATTATATCGTTTTTTCTTAGACGACCGAAGATGTGAAACGGACCGCTAATTCGTTGCTATGTCTTAGTAGCAGAGTTATGAAGGAGATAAGGCAGGCAGGCTTTTAGTTCCTTTACAAGATATCAGAAGAACATTAATGTACAGCCCTAAATAGACCAGAGGTATGTTATACTGCCTAGAGTGGCTCCAATGCGTACCTTTCACATGGCCGTTTTTCACATGCCACAGCAATAAATTGGTCAAAAACGCTCAGACCGAATAAACGTAGTGTTTTGTATGAACACCTAGATTGAGCGTTTTTTTAGCCTGCGTTTTTGTTGAATAAAACATGCCTAAAGCGGAGCAGTTTTAAAAATAAAATAAAAAAACACTATTGTAGATGTGCTAGATTAATTAATATAGATTAATATACATAAATTTTTTTGACAATTTCATCTAGGAACACTTTTTAATTAACTTTGTATGTTTAATTAACATTTAAGAAGAAAAAACTGATAGATATATACATACATATAATAAATAATTGAAATTTTGTCTATTTGACATCATAAAATTTAAATTTACCATTATAAAATGCCAAATTCACAAATTTTTTTGACTTTACCATGTGAAAAGTTCAAGTTCACCATTTTACAATGTGAATAAATTCACCATATTTTCCCCATCAGTACGTTCAACCGTAGAGCTAATTTCCAAACTTGGTAAAATGAGGCCCGTATAAATTCATTAAACAAATAATTGAAGCGGTTTAACCTCCATATAAAAACGAAGGAGAAGAATACAGGAATAAAATGAAGGCAATTCCTTGTGTCGTTTGGAGTTTCAAGTTGCGAAACTCTTAGCAATTTCCATGTCCGGGGGAAAATAGCCTGTGAGAGAAAAATTCCCCTCAAAATTCCACAACTGAAGGCAATAAACAAAGGAAAGTTTAGCAATTAAATCCGCCAGAGAAAAATGAGCAGAGAGAGCATTCGACAGAGAGGAAACATTTTGCACTGAGCAACAGACACCTTCAGTAGTGGAAAAGTGGAGGTGCACTGAAATATTTACTACTGAGCAACAGGATTCAGACAGAGACACTCTCAGTGTTCGGACAGGGGGGGTTAAAAATAAGTTGAGAACCAATGATACATTCGGACATTTCTGGTAAACATGTATTAACACCCACAATATCTAACACTACTAGTACAGTACCTGTTATTGAATTCAAATTATATTCGAATTGCAAGAATGTATTAAGGGTGAACTTATTCTGATTAAACAAAAAATTGTCTCTCAAAAGCCACAATATAATTTTTTTAAATAATTAATGTCAATATTATTGTAGCCCGTAGCCATGATACTGCCACAAATGATTTGTTTTCTCTTTTTAATGTGTATTTCTTAATAAAAGTGTGACACACGGACAGACAGACGGACGCGGCTCTTATTATAGTATAGATTGTATTTTAGATGATCTTCCGAGGATAACATTTTTTATAAGCAAAAAAAATAGCAACTTGCACATCATAAGATGAAGAACATCCTGACTATGAAAAACACAATGTACCATGTACTAAACACAATGCACCATGTACTGCACACAGTGCACCATGTACCACACACAATGCACCATGTACTGCACACAGTGCACCATGTACTGCACACAATGCACCATGTACTGCACACAATGCACCATGTACTGCACACAGTGCACCACATACAGTTACCTACCAATCACATGGACACTCCAAATAGTGACAGTAGAGTTTTATTAGCCAGTGACACGGCAGAGAGCTATTGAGGCAGCCTATCAAATAACCATGTTACTATCAAATATTACTATGAAATAAACCTCAGTCTACACTCTGAATAATAGACACTATAGACAGGCGAGTAACTCGGATTAATAGTGATAAGGTACAACTCCTCTATAGTGAACTACTTTATAGTGAAAGAGTTAGGAAGTAAATTCTATAGTGAACAGGTTTCCTTTAATCTGCCTTCAGTTTTCTGACACTAATGGTTTTAGACTGGTCTTCATCGCAGACTACAGAAAATCTGTTCACTATAGAGGCTACATCCTAACTTATTCACTATAGAGGATTTCTACTGTATAGTTACTTACGGTGACGCAACAGTTTAGAGATGAAACTTACCTGCAAGAGAAAAGAAAAAACAATTAGTAAACTGATTAATTAATAACATTAAGAAATGGTAACATTATCGCTAAAATTACATTAGGTAAATTCTTTAAAATATTTGTTTACGAATATTTTTACAAATATTTCCCCACAAATAAATACCAAATGCTTTTATCCTGTACCAGAGTTTCAAAATGAATTACTAAATCAGGACACTTTATAAGATTTGGTTCTCAAATCTCTATTTATGTAGTGAAATCCCTCAAGCCTCCTCTCCACACAGGGGATCATCTACCCCCCCCCCCCTCCCTTCCACACCTTCCCCCTGACCAACCAATCCAATCTAAAAAACACACAAACGAACGGACCATGTACTACACAATCATCTACAAGAGGGATGCTAACAATGCCACCTAGACACAATCAGGACCTGCACACTATGAAACGACGAGCACTGTAACACTGTCAGTTGGCGGTATCCACGATACAAACTGTCGGTATCCGTGATACACCGATTGTTAGTATCAATGATACACCAAAAGTCAGTATCCGTGATGCACCAACAGTCGGTATAAGTGATGCACGAACAGTAAAGAAATCAGTGATACACGAACAGTCGGTATCAGTGATGCACGAACAGTCGGTATCACTGATGCACCAAATGTCAGTACCCGTGATACACCAAAAGTCAGTATCAGTGATATAACATTTGTCAGTATCCATGATACACTAATTGTCGGTATCCCTGACCTGATACACCAATTGTCGGTGGCCGTGATTCACCAACTGTCGGTATCAGTGATACACTAATAGTCAGTATCAGTGATACACCAATAGTCAGTATCCTTGATACACGAACAGTCGGTATTAGTGATGTACCAATAGTTAGTATCAGTGATGTACCAATAGTTAGTATCAGTGATGTACCAATAGTTAGTATCAGTGATGTACCAATAGTTAGTATCCGTGATGTACCAATAGTTAGTATCAGTGATGTACCAATAGTTAGTATCAGTGATGTACCAATAGTTTGTATCAGTGATGTACCAATAGTTAGTATCAGTGATGTACCAATAGTTTGTATCAGTGATGTACCAATAGTTAGTACTCGTGATACACCAAAAGTCAGTATCCGTGATACAAAAATTGTCAGTATCCATGATACACCAAAAGTTAGTATCAGTGATGTACCAATAGTTAGTATCAGTGATGTACCAATAGTTTGTATCAGTGATGTACCAATAGTTTGTATCAGTGATGTACCAATAGTTAGTACTCGTGATACACCAAAAGTCAGTATCCGTGATACAAAAATTGTCAGTATCCATGATACACCAAAAGTTAGTATCAGTGATGTACCAAAAGTTAGTATCAGTGATGTACCAATAGTTAGTATCAGTGATGTACCAATAGTTTGTATCAGTGATGTACCAATAGTTTGTATCAGTGATACACCAAGTTTGTATCCGTGATACACCAAGTTTGTATCCGTGATACACGAGTTAGTTTTTTGGAGCAGATTTCATCGAAGGCGTCACAGGAAAAGGCTTCGGAACACAGACAAATATTTTACTTTTATTGAATGAAAGAAAATTGCTACAGAACTCGCGAAAACAAATAAAAAATAAGAAAAAGCCACGAGATATGAAGTTCCAATAGTTTTCATCCGCTGAGAAATCACTTCAACGAAAGCTAAAGCGTGTACCGTTAACAACAATACAAAAGAGTTTGATTAAAACGTAGAGTAACAATTAATTAAAATGAATATGAGTTAAACATCGAATAAAAACTTAATAAAAGTTATTATTAAAATTAAAATATTAGAATATATCCACAATATATGCGTTTTTACCAATAACATATTCAAATTTTAATCAGGTATATAACTCACATCTAGTATTATTAATTGTTAAACCATTAACATTTTTTCGAAATGTTAAGACGATTTAGACACACTTATTAGTAACTTACATAACAAAAACAATTAACTATGTACTGTTCAGCGAGTCGCATGTATATAATTAACACATAAAAATGCTGCAAAATGAACAGAGAATCAAAATACGAAGTCGATTGTTAAATACATATTGAATGGACTTAAAGAATAAGTATTGAAAGGGTGTATGTACCACAATATATCATCATTTTAAAGTAATATATATATATTATTCATTGTAATCCTTTGAAGGCTTTGATGTCTTTTAGAACATAGAGTGTATAGTTTGAATGATAAGAACACTGTCCCTATGTTTAAAAAGAGGGGAAATGTAATAGAACTTATATTGAAAAGATTTATAAATAAATAAATATGCTTAAATAAGTATGTATAAATAAGTATGTACAAATAAGTATGTGCAAATAAGTATGTGCAAATAAGTATGTGCAAATAAGTATGTGCAAATAAGTATGTATGTGTAAATAAGTATGTATGTGTAAATAAGTATGTATGTGTAAATAAGTATGTATATGTAAATATGTATAAGTAAATATGTATAAGTAAATATGTATAAGTAAATATGTATAAGTAAATATGTATAAGTAAATATGTATAAGTAAATATGTATAAGTAAATATGTATAAATAAATATGAATAAATAAATATGAATAAATAAATATGTATAAATAACTGTATGAATAAATTTTGATAAAGAAATATTTATAAATAGGTTCATTTTTATAAACAAAAATAAATAAAGATTAATTCACAGGCAACTGAAAGAATATTAAATAACATTTTTTGTTTTGTCAATACTTTGAATTAATTTATAAACAATAAATCAATTATTGTACGCTTATTATTTTACTAATTACCGCATGGAATACTTTCCAAAATAGCTTTACTACAAACTGTGATGGTGTATAACTATCAAAGTACAGTCAATTGAATAGATACCAGTTTATTCTGCTCATTAAATGTACTTTGGTAACCATAAACAAATATCGTTCATAATAATAATAATCATTATTTTATAACCATTATTATTTTTTTTAAAAATCCAGAAATATGTTTTAATTGCCACATCTCTTAACCAGAATAAAACAGATAAATGTACGTATTTAAACACAAGATAATATACCTAACCAAATTACAACAGTTCATTCTCCTCCAGACCCTTTAGTTCGTTACATAGCCCCTGTGAGGTGATTATAATCCAAGCCCATTATATAAACCCATACTGCTCATTAGAACTGAACCAACCCACACCCCTCCACACCCACCCACCCCCCCCCCCTCTCCCCACATTTCCTCCATTACAGTTTGTTTCCCTCCTGGAGAGAGAGAGGGAGGGGGGCACAAGAAATATTTCTGAAACTGACTTACGAGCAAAGGATGCGGGGAACGGAAACCTGCAAAAAAACTTATAGGTACCGAGTCTAGAGCAAAGAAAAGAGAGATGCATCTGAGTGCGCGGCGCCACGCGGTATCTCCTGCATCTTATGAAGTGCAGTTTTTTATCTTCGTGAAGTGAATTATAAACAGAGCTTCATCAGAGTAAGAGGATGAAAAGAAACTTTGTTTCATTTGAATTTACAGGAAGGAGATTAAGCTTCTACCGAATAGCATCTGGGGTAAGATACGAATTATCGGTGAGTTTCACATCTTCGGTTTTATAAGAAAAATGCGATATTAGAATTGTTATTTTGATTGGTATCCATGATACCTGCAGGTATCATGGATACCAATCAAAAATAAAAATAAAATAGCAATATGTTAACGAACTTGTAACTATTTTCATTTTCTAGTATGTACAATAATTTTTCTCATCATTATTACTATTAAATGAGTCATATGAGTGCAAAGAATGTTATATAGTTCAAAACATTCTAAAACTAGTAAATCTTAATTATTCGAACTTTAGTTAATTCTTAATAATAATCATCACCCTACGCTTTAACATGACCAGGATAGTTGTCTGGATAACAGAAATATCCGGGTAAATGATACAGAATTTTTCTAAAATCCCAAAAAATTCACACAAAATAATGTCCGTCATTCTTGACGGATAATGCACTAAAGAAACCCGGATAACAGAAACATTAATCCGGATAACGGAAACATTAATCCGGATAACAGAAACATTAATCCGGATAACAGAAACATTAATCCGGATAACAGAAACATTAATCCGGATAACAGAAACATTAATCCGGATAACAGAAACATTAATCCGGATAACAGAAACATAAATCCGGATAACAGAAACATTAATCCGGATAACAGAAACATAAATCCGGATAACAGAAACATTAATACGGATAACAGAAACATTAATACGGATAACAGAAACATTAATACGGATAACAGAAACATTAATCCAGACAAACAAAAAATCCACATTATATAAGAAGATCTTAACATTCTTCTTCATAGTCCGTAATTTTTGACGGGTGATACACTAGTTAGTGATACACTAAATCCTATTTATAATCAAAATCTAATAACTCGTAATTACTGAAACTGTACCAGAGGACAGACAACTGCAAATGCTTCTACCTCCACCGGTTCCAAAGGCACTAAAACTATTGCCCGAAATGTTTCATTTCTTTTCACACAGGCAGGCAGGAGTTTTTGCCATGGATTGGTGGGGAGTCAAGACTGCAGCAAGAACTTAAAGGATGTTCCCGGTGTGCTGCTGCCGTCTGACTTATGAACAATAACAGAATTACCGAACAACAAACAGAAGGGGGGGGGGCATTAGAAAGAAGAGTATTGAGATGCTGTTAGAAAAGCATGCAATCGTTAGATTAAGCATCAAGTTAAATGTTGTACATTAAGCATTGAGATAAATATGTATATGTTATGTGAACCAAGAGAGAAAGTTATGGTGGAGCCATAGAAGATTAAAGAGAAAAAGTTATGGTGGGTCCATAGATGATTAAAGAGAAAAAGTTATGGTGGGTCCATAGATGATTAAAGAGAAAAAGTTATGGTGGGGCCATAGAAGATTAAAGAGAAAAAGTTATGGTGGGGACCGTAGAAGGTTAAACAAAAAATTCATCTAGAAAATTCTAATACAAATTCGTATGGAAAATATTCATATTCAAAATAAATAAATATTCCTCGAATAACTAATTTTTCAAAATGAATAGAGTCAGTTTGACACATTTCAGGTGCTAATTTCCATCACGAACCATCTCTTTTTGTTATCGTAGCTGCGACGATAGTGACAGAAAGAAGAGGAGTGTGAATTAAGTTCCTCTTCCCCTCTACAACTTCTAACAATGGAGTTTGCTGGTAACGACTCAGCAGAAAATGTGCACTGCCACCTAGTGTGATTAAAGGCCTCACCGTTAAATAGAGCAGATTAGGAAATATATAAAACACTGATGTACTGAAGCCTGGATGCACGCTACGTATATACAGTAACCTGGATATACACGCTACGTATATACTGTAACCTGGATATACACGCTACGTATATGCAGTAACCTGGATATACACGCTACCGTAGCTACGTATATACTGTAGACTGGATACGCACGCTACGTATATACTGTAACCTGGATACACACGCTACGTATATACTGTAACCGGGATATACACGCTACGTATATACTGTAACTTGGATACACACTTCATATATACTGTAGACTGGATACGCACGAAACGTATATGAACTGCAGACTGGATACACGCTAGGTGTATGCTGTAACCTAGATAATTTACACGGGTTGAGTAAATAGCTGCAAATTATATGCACACACTGAAGTCTAGAAGCAAAAGATACTCTAGCTACATTTAAGCAAGTGGTAAGTATTAAGATACGCTCCAGCCACATTTATGCATATGGTAAGGCCTAGTGGACTGAAACTGCAGGTGGCATTGCTTAACTGCTTCACTGTTTCAAACTTCTGATGCAATTAGAACCAAAAATGCAATAATCGGACAGCTGCCGAATATCATTCAGAACTTCATGAGCAATTCACACGACGTGAAATGTCTGCTACTGCTGTACAAAGAGAGAAACAAAACTATGGAACAATTTACATAGGGTTAGTGACGGGTTATCGAACAGTTCCACATTTACGATCATGAGAAGAAAAATGGATAATTTAAACTTTGAACTCGTTATTTTAATTGGTATCCATGATACCAAATATCATGGATACCAATTTAGAGTTAAAACGTATCATAGGTACAAATTAAGAGTAATTAACTATCATGTTTACCAATTAAAATGATTAGATAAGACATCAAACAATTATTTTTTCAATTTTTCTCATGATCGAAAATGAGGCAGTGTTCGATATCTCAGAACTTAACCAATACCAACAGGATTACCAAATCAACACAAGTTATATTGTTGCAAGCTTTATTTTAATACCAAATTTTCAAAAAGTTGAAGACTATAGCTACCACCACAGAGACTGTGACTTTTTGGCCTGATAGATGCCAGGCAATATGTTACGTGCTTCAAAAACTTATCAGCAAACTTACGACAAAAATGAAACGCTACGGAGCGACAATTTGTTCCGACCAAAAGAGAAATGATTCGTTTGAGAGATTGAAAACAAAGGATGCGTTCCGTCAAAGAATAGATTTGCTCTGAGTTTATGGAACACAGCGATTTCATAGCTTTCAATTGTTTAAATTAATTAACTTTGTACGTGCTTTGGTAATTATTAAAATATGTAACTAATTGATATATGAAGAAATTTTGTTGACCTATTTAATTTCAGAGTAAATTAAATACTGGTTGCAAAATCCGTAGATTTTTATAAGAATTCCCAAACTTTACTCTGGAAAAAAAACTAATATTTTGACAATAAACTAGTTCTATAATTTAAATAACTACCAATAAATGAATTCACAAACAGTATTAACTTACTAAAATTACCTCGTCTCTTATATTGACTATAACTAGAAGAAACTCAATAATAGTCAGCATTGTTTTTTTCCTTGCTATATTTTCTGACAGACTGAACATATGTTTATATTTTTTTTATTTTCTGAATAAAGTTTCTTATTATCATCGAGTTGTCTCTCAAAAATAACAAACTCGCACGTCATTTCGAACAAAATGTCAAATCTCAGCAACTCAATAAACTCACATAATCAACACAGTCAACATTTTCTGTCAAATATTTCTCAATTTCGATCGTGAGTCTTATTGTTAGGAAGATATTGGTGAAACAGGGACACAAATATTATTGAAATTGTGATAAAAGTGATAAAAAATATTGATAAAACAGGGACACAAATATTATTAATATTATGATAAAAGTGATAAAAATATTGATAAAACAGGGACACAAATATTATTAATATTGTGATAAAAGTGATAAAAATATTGATAAAACAGGGACACAAATATTATTGAAATTGTGTTGAATTATAGTTATAAAAACATAAATAATGAATAAAATAAATAAAGAAGGTCGAAGTGCATACCTTCGCCGCCTCTTATAAATGACCATCGCGATCCAATAATACTTGAGTAATAAATGACTTAACTTTTACCAGTTCGCTACGGAAAATCTAATAAACTGATTTCTGGATATTCACCAATCGTCCCACCAAATTTCAGGCCATTTTTTGAACTCTTTTTGTGTTCTGCAAATAACAAGATGATTAAATAAATGAATAAATGCCACTTAAAAACAAAACGTTCCACCTCTGCGAAAGGTGAAAAAGTAGTGATAAAAATACTGATAAAACCGGCACGACTGATATGATTCACATGGAGGAATGACGTGGACAAATATTATTATATTTTGTATCGAATTCCTCTAATGGAGAACTGAATTTAGGAAAACATGTGTCAAAGTAAGCAGCAAATACCAGCCATATCAGTAACATATCTAATTCATTGAGAACAGATCACATAATTAGAATTTAGAAGTCTGATAAATAAAATAGAATAAAAATTACTTTGATACAATCACTAAGTATTTTCGAAAGTGTAATTAAAATTTATTAAAAAGAAAACATTGACTATTCATTTAATACATATTATTAAATAATTTAATATGGTGTTTTACCTCTGCTTCGAAACCAAAGAACATATCGCTGAAGTCAAAAGGAAATTAAATACAAGGGACTGGAAGAAGCAGTCAGAGAGGAAAGTGGCTCCATTAACAAAGTCACCTACCACTAGCTGGTAATAATGCTCATGGCTGCAGAAAAGCTACGAATAGAGTCTCTCAAAGGTGCACTAAATAGCATCACCAAATATTTTTATTTAGCATATTATGCATTAGAGGTTGGAAAATAATGCTCATGGCTGCAGAAAAGCTACCAATAGTCTCTCAAAGGTGCACTGAATAGCATCACCATAGCTTTTTATTTAGCATATTAATGTAGGAGAGGTTTGGTTCGTCTCATCAAGTCTTGGAATAGTCTGAACGAGCATATGCACTTAGGCAAACTCTTAAAGAGAAGAGTAAGAGTGATAGAGAACACTTACAGAGAGGAGTAAGAGTGATAGGGAATAGAAGAGGAAATTGAGCTACATATAGGGTGACCGATGGTATGTACGAATAAAATACTGAAGATGCAAATAGGATACTAAAGTCTGAAGATACAAAAAAAGTGTGAAGATACAAAAAAGATACAAATTAGATACTGAAGACCGTATCACCACTAGGCTACCGTATCACCAATAGACTACCGTATCAACAATAGACTACCGTATCACCAATAGACTACCGTATCACCAATAGGCTACCGTATCACCAATAGGCTACCGTATCACCAATAGGCTACCGTATCACTACTAGGCTACCTTATCACTACTAGGCTACCGTATCACTACTAGGCTACCGTATCACTACTAGGCTACCGTATCACTACTAGGCTACCGTATCACTACTAGGCTATCGTATCACATATAGACCACCGTATCACCGATAGGCTACAGTATCACCAATAGACTACCATATCACCGATAGTCTACAGTATCACAAATAGGCTACAGTATCACCAATAGACTACCGTATCACTACTAGGCTACCGTATCACCAATAGACTACCGTATCACCGATAGGCTACAGTATCACCAATAGACTACCGTATCACCAATAGACTACCGTATCACCAATAGGCTACCGTATCACCAATAGGCTACCGTATCACCAATAGGCTACCGTATCACTACTAGGCTACCGTATCACTACTAGGCTACCGTATCACTACTAGGCTACCGTATCACTACTAGGCTACCGTATCACTACTAGGCTACCGTATCACTACTAGGCTATCGTATCACATATAGACCACCGTATCACATATAGACCACCGTATCACCGATAGGCTACAGTATCACCGATAGGCTACAGTATCACCAATAGACTACCGTATCACCGATAGGCTACAGTATCACCAATAGGCTACAGTATCACCAATAGACTACCGTATCACTACTAGGCTACCGTATCACCAATAGACTACCGTATCACCGATAGGCTACAGTATCACCAATAGGCTACAGTATCACCAATAGGCTACAGTATCACCAATAGGCTACCGTATCACCAATAGGCTACCGTATCACCAATAGGCTACAGTATCACCAATAGAATACCGTATCACCAATAGGCTACAGTATCACCAATAGAATACCGTATCACCAATAGGCTACAGTATCACCAATAGAATACCGTATCACCAATAGGCTACAGTATCACCAATAGGCTACCGTATCACCACTAGGCTACCGTATCACCAATAGACTACCGTATCACCAATAGACTACCGTATCACCAATAGGCTACCGTATCACCAATAGGCTACCGTATCACCAATAGGCTACCGTATCTAGGCTACCCTATAGCTCCCCGTGGCCTATCTACAGCATCAGTTTCAGCAGCCAATATTCGAAGATGACCATAGAGGGAAGTTAAGCCGTTAACCCCTGGGAACTAAGGGACGATAAGGACTATAGCAAGTGCTCATATCGCTAACAATGGGGCTGCTTGAGGAGAAACTGTCCTCTGATAGAGACATGGCCTGATGAACAGGAACAGCGGCAATTAGCAGTGGATAAAAGGAGTAATTTGGGTAATAGGGCTCATGAATGCAAAAAAGCTACAACATAACAGTTATCATTTTGCAATAAAAGAGGTGATGTAGAAAGCCGTCAATACTACAAATATTGATGCAAGAGGAAAATTGCAATAGAAAATAAAGCTTTCTAATTTTCTATTATTTTCAAATCTTACAAATTTGTCGTCGTGTACCCAGACATTTTTTTAAAATCTACAAGCAGTACAAACAGCAAAGTTTCGTAGTGGAAAATTAGTAGAGATTGAATTCACTATAGATAAAAATTATAGATACATCTTTAATAGATATTCATAAACAATTAAACATATAGATAATTAATACAGATAGTCATCTATTTTCATTGTACAGTACATTATTCCAGCTAAAAATTAACGACTCCCATCAACTCATAGACTGTATTTCTGCAATCAGTGAGCACTTCATTCAAAATAAAAGGACTCGTATTGTTTTTGTCTAAAATAGAGGATATCATCCATTGCAATCGCCATGTCTCATCATTTACCAGACAACAGCAACACGCCATGCATTTTCACTATCAACAAATCTGAATGGAGATATGCGAACCAATTGCTAGGATTTAGGGACTAATCCGCATTGGAGCAACAACAGATTGCTTTGTATCTGTGTATTCATACAGATGTGTCAATGTGTATCAGATGTGTAGTCTGAATGTGTAAACATACAGATGTGTATTCTGAATAGAGAGAATTACCATCTAAAGATGTTTGTTATTTTGCATCTGTTCTTCGATATGACATCAGTGAACACAGTAATAGGATAAGTTTTAGGACAGTTACAAATCTTCGATCATGCATTTAAGAAGCATAATTACTAACCTACTGTCAGTTTGATTCGTATCAGTGATACCTGCAGGTATCATGGATACTTAATTATTCTGATATCAGTTCAATAAATGGTTTCAATGAAAGTATATTAAATTATATTTTGGAGTAATAGCGGAACCAGGGATAATAATTATTACATAAATTGAACTACCATCAGTGAACATAAAATTGATGATAGTACCATCATTTTTGACGGCACGCGTACACTAGTATTCACAGCTTCACCCTAAATTAGCTAGAACAATTGGACTAAAAGTTATTCACAATTAGCAACAACATCCAAAACATTTAAAGTTAAGCTGCCAAAGCAATTCATCATAATTATATACCATCATATACATCACTCATCAGGGCCATTCATTATATTGAATAGCGATGTTACGAATGCAATACTGCGATTTAATTGCCCCCATTGGTAAAGTTTTCACGCCACTAATTTGAATAGAAAGTGGAAATGATTGACCAAAAAAAAAGAGAGATTATTGGGCAGCTCTAAAACCGAGTCGGAAAATTAATAATCGGCAAATCGTCGCTTGTTTTCGGTAACTGTGATCGTATTTTTTCGGGAAATGTAACAGTGGACATAATCGTTGATAAGTGTTTTAATTAATGATAAACTACTATTGTATTTTGGTCTCTTCATTTATTGTCGTTGATAAATCTTTTTATCATCGATTATAATCACAGATAGAAAAGCAATTGCAACTTTTTTTTATCGAGAATTCTATTGAAAAACGAGATCGATGACTTCTAATGAACTGGATATTATTTCTAAAAAAAGCATAGTGTTATCGAAGGAGAGCTGTACAGTTGTCAGACGGTTGCAAATACTTTATTTTATATTTATTTATGTATACCTTATTTTGGTTTAAAATGGAAGAGCATAGCTATGTCTTTATATTGTCTGGACAGTGTGTTTAAATATTTTCCTCAAATTGACTTTTAAAGTGATGTAGATAGTGTTGCTTGTAATAATTTCAAGTAGAATACCCAGAGCTTTCCCTAGGGGGATGGGTACCCCATGGGGTTCCAATTTAATTAATTAACAAAAGTGTATGTATACTGTATATACGCAGTTCTCATTGCATTCTTCAGGAGATCAGTGATTGTTTTCAATTAACTTCGTAATTCATTCGTCTAGTCACTCCATCTAAAACAAAAAACGAATAGTACAAAAAGTACACAGACGTTATTGTTTTATACCGTGTACTTAATTACAAAAAAACGTACTTAATTACGAAAAGATAAAAAACAATGCATTTCAAATGGAGTGATTCGTTTTGGGTTTAACTCAATATAAGAAAACAAATAATGATACTTTTATTTATGATGGTTTCTAAACTGATTAAAATTTAAACCGATGATTAATTATTTTTCTGGAACCACATTTAAACATACGCGATTATTCTATATCAATATTTTTATATATTATGCTTGAAAATAATTCATGGTTACAAACTATATTTATAATTTAATACCCTAAAAAGTAAGGTAAGTTCCGAATTATTGGACAGTTCCACATCTTCGATCACAGAAGGAAAACCATACAATAATTATTTTTATTTTATTTTCCTCATATGATCGAAAATGCGAAACCGTC
Source organism: Caprella mutica (assembly GCA_947561585.1). Classification (NCBI taxonomy): domain Eukaryota; kingdom Metazoa; phylum Arthropoda; class Malacostraca; order Amphipoda; family Caprellidae; genus Caprella; species Caprella mutica. The sequence continues at coordinate 54,197 of CANNZV010002231.1, forward strand.
CGATAATTCATCACAAACCCTAAAGAAAACACAATAGGTACTTTAAAAAGCACCTAACTCAAGGAATGAAATCAAAGTATTGAGAGTAAATAAACAATAATGTCATCGAATTAAGTTAATTAAGACAGGTATTCTCTTCTCAGGTAAAATAGTTCAAATCAGCGTCACAGGGTAGAATAAACACACCATCAACGAAGATTGATACTAGGGCAAAAAGAATGTGAAACTCCACCCAAGTGGAACATTTAATTAACAACTACATTAGGTACCTCTTGTTCAGATATCGGTAGTTCGATTAATATAATGAGGTTCTTATTTAAAGTAACTATTATCAGTACATATATACTAATTTAACTGAATTATTACCTACTCTCTAAAGTCTAAACTATTATTTTTTAGATTATTAATATTAGTGTGACTCGTAACCATGGCCACAAAATATTAGTTTTTCCATTCATAATAAGCAAAGGCTTCGGACAGACAGACTGTTATATTACTACAGATAATTACAGTGAACATAAATTATATACAGTGAGCTCTATTACAATAAGGTACATAATCAGATACCGTGATCAGGTTGCCAAAAGGTAGGGACTGTACGGTGTAGGGTTAAAGTGGGTTACTAACTAACTATGTTTAGAATGAATTGTCTACCTGTACACCGTACAGGTAAAGCGTGAGTCACGGCACAACTATTTACAGGTGAAACGACATATGATGTAACATGATAGAAATAGTACTGACAAAAAAACGTGCTATGAATAATATGAAACGTGGCAAAAAGGATTAAAACATGGCATGAATAATATGAAACGTGGCAAAAAGGATTAAAACATGGCATGAATAATATGAAACGTGGCAAAAAGGATTAAAATATGGTATGAATAATATGAAACGTGGCAAAAAGGATTAAAATATGCTATGAATAATATGAAACGTGGCAAAAAGGATTAAAATATGCTATGAATAATATGAAACGTGGCAAAAAGGATTAAAATATGGTATGAATAATATGAAACGTGGCAAAAAGGATTAAAATATGGTATGAATAATATGAAACGTGGCAAAAAGGATTAAAATATGCTATGAATAATATGAAACGTGGCAAAAAGGATTAAAATATGCTATGAATAATATGAAACGTGGCAAAAAGGATTAAAATATGGTATGAATAATATGAAACGTGGCAAAAAGGATTAAAATATGGTATGAATAATATGAAACGTGGCAAAAAGGATTAAAATATGGTATGAATAATATGAAACGTGGCAAAAAGGATTAAAATATGGTATGAATAATATGAAACGTGGCAAAAAGGATTAAAATATGGTATGAATAATATGAAACGTGGCAAAAAGGATTAAAATATGGTATGAATAATATGAAACGTGGCAAAAAGGATTAAAATATGGCATGAATAATATGAAACGTGGCAAAAAGGATTAAAATATGGTATGAATAATATGAAACGTGGCAAAAAGGATTAAAATATGGTATGAATAATATGAAACGTGGCAAAAAGGATTAAAATATGGTATGAATAATATGAAACGTGGCAAAAAGGATTAAAACATGGTATGAATAATATGAAACGTGATGAAAAGGATTATAACACGGCATGAAAGATTTGAAACATGAAAATGATTTTTTCAACAAATTGACAAAATATGCCGATAATAATTAAAATAGTAAAGGAAAAAATTATTGAAGATTAAAAATCATGGAAACAATTAAGCATAAGAAAGAGAAATATTGAAATCAACTAATAAAGTTATAAAAAATTATCCAAATTTAACTTCCCCAAGATAGAAATTATCATCGATGTGTATATTATTGACTACTTTATTCATTGGAGTGTAACAATAAACTGTCTATACAAACTAGAACACATCTCTGTTTCAAGTGAGAGAATAAGCTTAGTATTTCTTTAGTCAGTGTGAACAGTGTTTATTATTTAGGAGCTATACTATCGTCAGTAGATTGACAGGTAAACTCTACGTAAGGTAAAGTAAAGATCTGCTACAGCGTCAAAAGGGGAAAAAATACATAGAAATGTGTCAACAATAAGAAAAATGGGATTATTATGATTTATATAACTACCATAGAGTATATGATAAATATGATTTACTATTATAAATGTGATTTGCTATTATAAATGTGATAAATTATTATAAATGTGATAAATTATTATAAATGTGATAAACTATTATAAATGTGATAAATTATTATAAATGTGATAAATTATTATAAATGTGATAAATTATTATAAATGTGATAAATTATTATAAATGTGATAAATTATTATAAATGTGATAAATTATTATAAATATAATAAACTATTATAAATGTGATAAATTATTATAAATATAATAAACTATTATAAATGTGATAAACTATTATAAATGTGATAAATTATTATAAATGTGATAAATTATTATAAATATAATAAACTATTATAAATGTGATAAACTATTATAAATGTGATAAATTATTATAAATGTGATAAATTATTAATTATGTATCAACTATAAAGTACAAGTCACATTGGAATAAATGTGAAAAACTGAAAATTAAAATAAATAAATAAAATAAAGAAATTTTTAAAATGCCCGATGAGTAGTTATCACTTATAGGAGGGCTTGAATCTATGTATAAATTTTCTTTTTATGCTATACTTTTTTTTCAATTTATTAGCAAGTAGCAAAGTACATGTCACAATGAGATAAATGCGATAGTAATGATTCGATTAAAAAGCAATAAATTGGAGAAGGCACTCGTATATTTATCACAGGTGATATGACAACAACAAGCATCTACTGATGATTTATTTATCATGTTAGCTAAAGAAAGAAAAACTAAAAAGAAAGAAAAATTCAGTTTAAACATCTTAGTTAACAACATTTCATATACGCCACACAAAAATTATAATAACCACACGAAGTAACATAAACCACACGAAGTAACATAAACCACACCAAGTAACATAAACCACACGAAGTAACATAAACCACACGAAGTAACATAAACCACACGAAGTAACAAAAACCACACCAAGTAACATAAACCACACCAGCCACATAAAGCTCATTCTCTATCGAAATTAGCGACACTAACACATCACACGGACATTAACTTCGTTACGATCGATAAAATAACAAAACGCATCTTTAATTGGGGTCGTGAAACGCAAAATGTTTGATTGCGATGTTTGACGCCGCCATACGATGTGGAAAAACTGTATGAAAACTCTGATTCACTGCAAAAAGGTCCATTCTATACTAGCTGTTAAAAAGCCGCGTTTCCACAGCCCTGTTTATGCTTCTTCAATTAATCACGGTTAAATGAATGTAAGGCGGTAGAAACGCTAGTGTAGACTGAAAATTTGCTTTCCATTCATTTAACCGTGAATAATTGAAGAGGTGTAACCTGTGCGGTGGAAACGCGGCTTTTTATCTGCCAGTATAGACTGGGCCTAAGAATTGGTGTCTATGTATTGTACGAGAGCGTGTTAACACACAGACAAGAGGTAACTGTTACTCAGGTGTAAAAAACAGTGCTAATTTGACAGGTAAAGTATAATTATAAGATACAAATAGTCACCTTTTTAGAACTACATCTTAACTACAATTTTACTATGATAAAGCAGGCTGTTAATTTGAAGTACTACTCGAGTATATTTGTCTATAAATTAACTGATAAAGGTAAAGTATCTATCTATCTAACATTTGTGGTGAGTAGATCCTTTACATGATATGCACTTCAAATATAGTAACAAAATTTCAGAACCCTGCATTTTTCAAACAGTAATTTAATCTAGATCGCTAAAGATCTAATTTTAGAAAGTAATTCAATTTCACTAATCTGCCCAGACAATTTGAAGACATAACTATGCTCTTCCATTTCAAACTTGAATAAAGTACTGATGAATTTATAGGTGAAATGATACACAACAACAATCATACTCAAGGATAGAGCTGAAGCAGCTAAAAAACTCTACCTGAATAAATTAAATAATTCATTTTCATAACTATATAGGATAATCTATACTATAAAAAATAGTCTGTCTGTCCGAAGTCTTTGATAATTATAAAGGAGAAACTAATAATTTGTGACCATGGCTACGGGTCACACTAATATTAATAATTTAAAAAATTATAGTTCTGACTTTAGAGAAATAAAATAATTAAGTTGAAAAAAAATATATATATAATAATGATTATTTTATTTCTATTCCAATTGATGGATACCAATCAAAATTAAATACTGATCATTATATAGTTTTTTCTCATATAACCGAAGATGTGAAACTGACCGATAATTCGTAACTCACCCCAGACACATTTTGTGCGAGATGTTCAAACTTCTCTAGGCTTTATCGTTAATGTGTCACAGCATCACATCCATCAATTGGAGTAGAATAAATAGGCTAACTTTAGAACTCTTTATGCATGATTTACACGCTAACTTTTAAGACCCATTCATTTGAACTTATGGATGCTTGCTTGGATAGTCAATAATAACAAAAAGAAATAGTCTATCCTAATAATACCCGTAGTGTGTTTATTTTTTTGTGTCCGCTTTTACATGATGGGTATTAAACATGAAGAATGTAACTATGGTACGCACGGGAATATATTGACTTTCTACTCATTTTTTTTAAATGTATTTTATCTATAAAATAAATTAGACAATGCAGAAAATTTAATTTTAATTGAATTAATTAAAAGTAACGTAATAACGGGTAATAAATTGGTAATAATGATGATCCGATATTTTTAACGGGATAGTACACTAGTTTGGATAATAAAATCATAAATTCCAATGCTCATCAAAAAAGCGAAAATTAAAACCCTCAAATTTTATAACCATCATTTTTAATCCTCTATGGCGTAAGAGGACGTATATGTTCCTTTCAAATGATGTATTTGGTGTGATGTGGGATATAATTTCCTTTAATAAACAACCGGATAAAAGCATGAATTGGAGTTCATTAATTAGAACCACATGTATGTTTAGGTACAATGGGAAAACAAAATTTGCATTTATATTTTTTTCAATAAATTGAAATTTATGTATTTTCATAAATTGAAATTCATGTATTCTCAATAATTGAAATTTATGTATTTTCAAAAATTAAAATTTTTGTATTTTCAAAAAATTGAAATTAACGTATTTTCAAAAATTGAAATTTATGTATTTTCAAAAATTGAAATTTACACTTTTTTCAAAATATTGGAATTTATATTTTTTCCATAAAAATTGAAATTTATGTATTTTCAAAAATTGAAATTTATGTATTTTCAAAAATTGAAATTTACATTTTTTTCAAAATATTGAAATTTATATATTTTCCATAAAAATTGAAATTTATATATTTTTTCAAAAAATTGAAGAAATAATATTTTTTACAGTATAAAAAGCTTAGTTTTTCTATACACTACAAGAATGTCATAAAATAATTCTTTCACGTTCAAATTAAATCAGGGCATAACGGGTTAAGGAAACAAATATTTTTATTTTATAGTCTATATCAGTTCCATTATTTAAATCCTCGTAACTAATTAGGTAACTAATGGGAAATATTTAATGATGTAAAACTTAAAAAATAAGTATATTTCAAACTAAAATCGTCATTAAATTTCAGGTAACTAACTAGGAGCAGCCTTAATTTTGACAAATGATAGAATATTTTTTAAAGTAAACCTAATAAAAAAAATCAATATATACAAAAATAATCGACAACAAATGAATAATTCAAATAGAGTAAATTCTAAGTTATCGGACTGTTCCACCTTTCCGATCATTCAAGGGAGAAGTGTATAATAATTATTTATTATTATTTAACTAATATTTTGATTGGAATCCATGAAACTTACTTACTTACCCCTTGCACGATCGACAATGTGGAACAGTGCGATAACTAGGAATAAAGCCTAATTAAATTAGTACTCAAAGTACAAAGAAAGAGATATATAGAGTCTATTTCTCTCATTTCGTAAGTAATGGCATGTTAAAAGAAATACAAGGCAATTAATACATCTACAATAAGTGACACCTTGGCACTGGTATGTACTATCACTGACACAAGTGTGAGTCACTATAGCTATAGTAACTATAGTGCTATGTACTGTCAGAGAGAAAAGTGTATAGGTATAGTAACTATAGTGCTATGTACTGTCAGAGAGAAAAGTGTATAGGTATAGTAACTATAGTGCTATGTACTGTCAGAGAGAAAAGTGTATAGGTATAGTAACTATAGTGCTATGTACTGTCAGAGAGAAAAGTGTATAGGTATAGTAACTATAGTGCTATGTACTGTCAGAGAGAAAAGTGTATAGGTATAGTAACTATAGTGCTATGTACTGTCAGAGAGAAAAGTGTATAGGTATAGTAACTATAGTGCTATGTACTGTCAGAGAGAAAAGTGTATAGGTATAGTAACTATAGTGCTATGTACTGTCAGAGAGAAAAGTGTATAGGTATAGTAACTATAGTGCTATGTACTGTCAGAGAGAAAAGTGTATAGGTATAGTAACTATAGTGCTATGTACTGTCAGAGAGAAAAGTGTATAGGTATAGTAACTATAGTGCTATGTACTGTCAGAGAGAAAAGTGTATAGGTATAGTAACTATAGTGCTATGTACTGTCAGAGAGAAAAGTGTATAGGTATAGTAACTATAGTGCTATGTACTGTCAAAGAGAAAAGTGTATAGGTATAGTAACTATAGTGCTATGTACTGTCAGAGAGAAAAGTGTACAGGTATAGTAACTATAGTGCTATGTACTGTCAGAGAGAAAAGTGTATAGGTATAGTAACTATAGTGCTATGTACTGTCAAAGAGAAAAGTGTATAGGTATAGTAACTATAGTGCTATGTACTGTCAGAGAGAAAAGTGTATAACTATAGTGCTATGTACTATCAGAGAGAAAAGTGTATAGCTATAGGTATAGTAACTTTAGTGCTATGTACTATCACAGACAGAAGTGTGTGTCACTATAGGTATAGTAACTAAAGGTATAGTAACTTTAGTGCTATGTACTATCACAGACAGAAGTGTGTGTCACTATAGGTATAGTAACTTTAGTGCTATGAACTATCACAGACAGAAGTGTGTGTCACTATAGGTATAGTAACTAAAGGTATAGTAACTTTAGTGCTATGTACTATCACAGACACAAGTGTGTGTCACTATAGGTATAGTAGCATTAGTGCTATGTACTATCACAGACAGAAGTATATCACTATGATTGTAACTTGTAAGTACTTATAGTGAGTAATTATAGTACTAGGTACTATCAAAGACACAAGTGTGTGTCACTATAGTTGTGACACACACTTCTAAATGAATAATTTAGGGTTTACATTTAGTTGACTGCTTTATACTTTACAAACATTTCTATATTATTGGTGTATATTTCTTTTTCTTTTTAATATTAGTTATTTGGTGTCCATGATACCAGTAAGGGGTACCAGTGGGTATCATAGATACCAAATAAAACAACGAATAGTGTCTCATATTGAAAAAAAATATCGAATAGAAAAAAGAACTTAAGGTTCGTTTTGCATGCAGCGATTGTTACAGTCATCGCTCAGTGATGATCGTCCAGCAATAAGAATTCATTGAATTATAGCTCGGCGGTAATCGCTCGTTGCAAAACAGCTCCATAGGAATAGAATTGAACTAGTGATCAGCGATAGTCACTACGCGATGATCGCAATTAACAATCGCTGAATCCAAAACGAGCCTTTAGCAATAGCTACTATTTCATGAGATACACATGTTTGAGTAGCAGTCAGATTGACTATTTGGTGGTTCTAGCATTAATAGTGTTTGCCGTTTCTCGCCAGGAGGTTGTTAAAGATGACTAACACAAGGTGCGACTGTTAGCTAAGCACCGTCCACACGTGCTCAGATAGCTACTTAACCACATCTCTATTGGCCATTAACGTCACTGAGTAACGGCATAACAGAGGCACACTGTATGCAGTTAACCAACGATAGTAGTTAACGGGTCCTTTGTCAACTGCGAAACGGACAGCAGTTTTATTTAGCGTAATGGCACATTCAGGAATTATATTTAGCGGTAGTACAGAGAGAAATTAAATTTAACGTTAGGCCGCCGTCAGTACTATCAGGTTCTTTATTTAGCGTCAGTACTATCAGGTTCTTTATTTAGCGTCAGTACTATCAGGTTCTTTATTTAGCGTCAGTACTATCAGGTTCTTTATTTAGCGTCAGTACTACCAGGTATTTTATTTAGCGTCAGTACTACCAGGTATTTTATTTAGCGTCAGTACTACCAGGTATTTTATTTAGCGTCAGTACTACCAGGTATTTTATTCAGCGTCAGTACTATCAGGTTCTTTATTTAGCGTCAGTACTATCAGGTTCTTTATTTAGCGTCAGTACTACCAGGTATTTCATTTAGCGTCAGTACTACCAGGTATTTCATTTAGCGTCAGTACTACCAGGTATTTTATTCAGCGTCAGTACTACCAGGTATTTTATTTAGCGTCAGTACTACCAGGTATTTTATTCAGCGTCAGTACTACCAGGTATTTTATTCAGCGTCAGTACTATCAGGTATTTTATTTAGCGTCAGTACTACCAGGTATTTCATTTAGCGTCAGTACTACCAGGTATTTTATTTAGCGTCAGTACTACCAGGTATTTTATTTAGCGTCAGTACTACCAGGTATTTTATTCAGCGTCAGTACTATCAGGTATTTTATTTAGCGTCAGTACTACCAGGTATTTTATTTAGCGTCAGTACTACCAGGTATTTCATTTAGCGTCAGTACTACCAGGTATTTCATTTAGCGTCAGTACTACCAGGTATTTTATTTAGCGTCAGTACTACCAGGTATTTTATTTAGCGTCAGTACTACCAGGTATTTTATTCAGCGTCAGTACTATCAGGTATTTTATTTAGCGTCAGTACTACCAGGTATTTTATTTAGCGTCAGTACTACCAGGTATTTCATTTAGCGTCAGTACTACCAGGTATTTCATTTAGCGTCAGTACTACCAGGTATTTCATTTAGCGTCAGTACTACCAGGTATTTTATTTAGCGTCAGTACTATCAGGTATTTTATGTAGCATCAGTACTACCAGATATTTTATTTAGCGTCAGTACTATCAGGTTCTTTATTTAGCGTCAGTACTACCAGGTATTTTATTCAGCGTCAGTACTATCAGGTATTTTATTTAGCGTCAGTACTACCAGGTATTTCATTTAGCGTCAGTACTACCAGGTATTTTATTTAGCGTCAGTACTACTAGGTATTTTATTCAGCGTCAGTACTATCAGGTATTTTATTTAGCGTCAGTACTACCAGGTATTTTATTTAGCGTCAGTACTACCAGGTATTTTATTTAGCGTCAGTACTATCAGGTATTTTATTCAGCGTCAGAACTATCAGGTATTTTATTTAGCGTCAGTACTACCAGGTATTTTATTTAGCGTCAGTACTACCAGGTATTTTATTCAGCGTCAGTACTATCAGGTATTTTATTTAGCGTCAGTACTACCAGGTATTTCATTTAGCGTCAGTACTACCAGGTATTTTATTTAGCGTCAGTACTACTAGGTATTTTATTCAGCGTCAGTACTATCAGGTATTTTATTTAGCGTCAGTACTACCAGGTATTTCATTTAGCGTCAGTACTACCAGGTATTTTATTTAGCGTCAGTACTATCAGGTATTTTATTCAGCGTCAGAACTATCAGGTATTTTATTTAGCGTCAGTACTACCAGGTATTTTATTTAGCGTCAGTACTACCAGGTATTTTATTCAGCGTCAGTACTATCAGGTATTTTATTTAGCGTCAGTACTACCAGGTATTTCATTTAGCGTCAGTACTACCAGGTATTTTATTTAGCGTCAGTACTACTAGGTATTTTATTCAGCGTCAGTACTATCAGGTATTTTATTTAGCGTCAGTACTACCAGGTATTTTATTTAGCGTCAGTACTACCAGGTATTTTATTTAGCGTCAGTACTACCAGGTATTTTATTCAGCGTCAGTACTATCAGGTATTTTATTTAGCGTCAGTACTATCAGGTATTTTATTTAGCGTCAGTACTACCAGGTATTTCATTTAGCGTCAGTACTACCAGGTATTTCATTTAGCGTCAGAACTACCAGGTATTTCATTTAGCGTCAGTACTACCAGGTATTTCATTTAGCGTCAGTACTACCAGGTATTTCATTTAGCATCAGTACTACCAGGTATTTCATTTAGCGTCAGTACTACCAGGTATTTTATTTAGCGTCAGTACTATCAGGTATTTTATGTAGCATCAGTACTACCAGGTATTTTATTTAGCGTCAGTACTATCAGGTTCTTTATTTAGCGTCAGTACTATCAGGTTCTTTATTTAGCGTCAGTACTACCAGGTATTTTATTTAGCGTCAGTACTACCAGGTATTTTATTCAGCGTCAGTACTATCAGGTATTTTATTTAGCGTCAGTACTACCAGGTATTTTATTTAGCGTCAGTACTACCAGGTATTTTATTCAGCGTCAGTACTACCAGGTATTTTATTTAGCGTCAGTACTACCAGGTATTTCATTTAGCGTCAGTACTACCAGGTATTTCATTTAGCGTCAGTACTACCAGGTATTTTATTCAGCGTCAGTACTACCAGGTATTTTATTCAGCGTCAGTAATATCAGGTATTTTATTTAGCGTCAGTACTACCAGGTATTTTATTTAGCGTCAGTACTACCAGGTATTTTATTTAGCGTCAGTACTACCAGGTATTTTATTCAGCGTCAGTACTATCAGGTATTTTATTTAGCGTCAGTACTACCAGGTATTTCATTTAGCGTCAGTACTACCAGGTATTTTATTTAGCGTCAGTACTACCAGGTATTTCATTTAGCGTCAGTACTATCAGGTATTTTATTTAGCGTCAGTACTACCAGGTATTTTATTTAGCGTCAGTACTATCAGGTATTTTATGTAGCATCAGTACTACCAGGTATTTTATTTAGCGTCAGTACTATCAGGTATTTTATTCAGCGTCAGTACTACCAGGTATTTTATTTAGCGTCAGTACTACCAGGTATTTTATTCAGCGTCAGTACTACCAGGTATTTTATTCAGCGTCAGTACTATCAGGTATTTCATTTAGCGTCAGTACTACCAGGTATTTTATTTAGCGTCAGTACTACCAGGTATTTTATTCAGCGTCAGTACTATCAGGTATTTTATTCAGCGTCAGTACTACCAGGTATTTTATTCAGCGTCAGTACTATCAGGTTCTTTATTTAGCGTCAGTACTATCAGGTTCTTTATTTAGCGTCAGTACTACCAGGTATTTTATGTAGCATCAGTACTACCAGGTATTTTATTTAGCGTCAGTACTATCAGGTATTTTATGTAGCATCAGTACTACCAGGTATTTCATTTAGCGTCAGTACTATCAGGTATTTTATTTAGCGTCAGTACTACCAGGTATTTTATTTAGCGTCAGTACTACCAGGTATTTTATTTAGCGTCAGTACTACCAGGTATTTCATTTAGCGTCAGTACTACCAGGTATTTTATGTAGCATCAGTACTACCAGGTATTTTATTTAGCGTCAGTACTATCAGGTTCTTTATTTAGCGTCAGAACTACCAGGTATTTTATTCAGCGTCAGTACTATCAGGTATTTTATTTAGCGTCAGTACTACCAGGTATTTTATTTAGCGTCAGTACTACCAGGTATTTTATTCAGCGTCAGTACTATCAGGTATTTTATTTAGCGTCAGTACTACCAGGTATTTCATTTAGCGTCAGTACTACCAGGTATTTTATTTAGCGTCAGTACTACTAGGTATTTTATTCAGCGTCAGAACTATCAGGTATTTTATTTAGCGTCAGTACTACCAGGTATTTTATTCAGCGTCAGTACTACCAGGTATTTTATTTAGCGTCAGTACTACCAGGTATTTTATTCAGCGTCAGTACTACCAGGTATTTCATTTAGCGTCAGTACTACCAGGTATTTCATTTAGCGTCAGTACTACCAGGTATTTCATTTAGCGTCAGTACTACCAGGTATTTCATTTAGCGTCAGTACTACCAGGTATTTCATTTAGCGTCAGTACTACCAGGTATTTCATTTAGCGTCAGTACTACCAGGTATTTCATTTAGCGTCAGTACTACCAGGTATTTCATTTAGCATCAGTACTACCAGGTATTTCATTTAGCGTCAGTACTACCAGGTATTTTATTTAGCGTCAGTACTATCAGGTATTTTATGAAGCATCAGTACTACCAGGTATTTTATTTAGCGTCAGTACTATCAGGTATTTTATGTAGCATCAGTACTATCAGGTATTTTATGTAGCATCAGTACTACCAGGTATTTATGACGTATCTTTTATATTCTAGACGAAGGTGACGCACGATATCATTTCCACGACAAACTCAATTTATCGCAGGTAGAATTTGTTGTGGGAATATTTTTGATATTTTCAAAGGGACACATAAATCATTTTCAAAGCTCTGACGATATGTCACTGTCACGGCCTTGACACTTCATCAACAGTGTAACGGAAACAAACGTAACGCAGAATTAGCGATATGGTAGCGATAGACGTTACGGTAACAAACGTTAGGTCGAAATAACGCTACGGTACTGGTAGCAATACACACGTCAAAATAACGCTAGTGTATCAATACACGTTACGGTAACAAACGTTACACTGAAATAACGCTACGATACAGATACACTTTACGGTAACAAACGTAACTAAAAAATACCAAAACAATTTAAAAAAAATTCAAATTCAAGAAGAAAATAGAATCGTATTAAGAAGGATAAGTTCTTATATATTTTACATATAATATAATAACTTAAAATATTGAAATATAATTGACAGTAATTTTTAACAAGGTTTTGAGTATTAAAATAAACACAAGAGAAAGGCGTTAGGTATATTATTATAGTATAAAATAACACCATACTCTATAACGCATTTTATATCAACTATAAAAAAATGTGTTGTGAATTTTATTAAGTTTGAGTTTTTTATATTTTTATGTAGGAAATAAGAACAAATGATTAAATTTTACTCAAATTGAATTAACCGAAAGTGATACATTTACAACAACTACAAAAGAATACATGTAGTTTTATATCAACTACCAAAGAATACAAGCTATAGAGCTGTAAGAGGAAGAAAATATATTCACAATGTAGTTACACTGACAATTGTAGATGACTGTACACTGCTGATAGTACACTGTAAAATTAGTGTAGATAGTACAGTAACATTTGTAGCTGATAGTACACTGTAGATAGTACCTCAGTCCACACTGATATTCATAGCTGATAGTACACTGACAATTGTAGCTGATAGTACACTGACAACTGTAGCTGATAGTACACTGACAACTGTAGCTGATAGTACACTGACAACTGTAGCTGATAGTACACTGACAACTGTAACTGATAGTACACCGTAGATAGTACCTCAGTCTCACGCTGACAGACAGTTTCGAAATTGTTCCGGAAGCCATTGGAAGCGGAGTAAAATATCGAACACCGGGGAGACGAGAGAGGAAAATGGAGAGGTCCATTGTGTGGAGGATGTTATTTACATAATAAACCAATGGGGGGATGTGATGGGGGAGGGTAGATAGTGATGGGGGTGAATGGTTCATTATGCAAGATTGGATGAAGCGAAAACAGGAGAAAGTTTGGTAATTATTAAACAGGTGAAAAAAGGTAGAATTACATCAGATGCATTTCAATGATGTAAATTGTAGATACAATGATAATAATACTTGATAAAATTAGGTTAAATAATATTAATTCAGATAAAGTTTGTAAGTTGTAGATATAATAAGTTGTAGAAATTAAATAGATTTTACTGTTATTTTAATATAATAAAGTTTCAGAACTCTAATTTATTTAAACACAAGGATATTTGTGAATAGTGAATATCTAAAAGCTTTTATAAAAATAACTAGAATAAATATTATTTTATTTTGTTGAAAATATTGGAGTAAAACCGGAGTCAGGGATAATAATTATTACATAAATTGAACTACCATCAGTGAACATAAAATTGATATGGTAAAAATACCTTCATTTTTGAAAGCAAGCGTACACTATTAACGGCACGTTTACACTAGTAGACTATAATAGAGATCTGAAAAAGAATAAGATAGCAGACAGACAGACAGACAGACAGAGTGCTAAAGTTTTATGACAAGGAGGATTAGCAGCTCTTATCATTTTCTCGAACCTGAGAGCAAATTACAACAGTATCACGCAATGGACTGGATAAGGGGATTTAAATCCCACTAAATGGGCGAAGGGGGTGGGGGGTAGTAGAGGGCTTTAGAGAGGGGAATAGGGGCTTTATCGCGGTATCTAACATCAGTTCGGTGAGAGGGGGAAAGAGTTTGGGATTAACTGCTTCAAAAGAAAATGGATAGGGAAATTCTATGGCAAATTGCAATGTTAAATTGGGAGACGGGAAATGCACGGTATGAAAAATAATTAAAAGAAAAAAAATGATAAATAAATATAATGCAAATATAGATGGAAAATTTAATGGGAAAAATATAGAGGAAGAAATGTAAGAAAAAAATGAATTAATAAATAAACTTAAAACTTATTTTAATTGGTATCCAGGATACCAATTAGGTGTCATGGATGCCATTTAAAATAAATGTTAAATAATAATAAATTAATTATATATTCTCTCCCACATGACCGAAAATGATGAAACATCCCATAACTCGGAAGTTACACCCTAGTAGCAAATTTATTCTCCAATTCAACATGTAGGAGTGATTTAATCAATCAAACGTTTTACACTTTATTTTAATCTTTAACAAAAAATCGTGATTAAAAGTTTTATATTATTCTTCATTCAGCCAAGTTTACATTATAATTATCACAGAGATAAATACAGTGATATCAAACAAGAGCTAATTGGTATTACATATTTCCGATAGCTAGCTACTCTGCAGAAAATACCATTTAAAGTATATATATTTTATAAACTCCATGGTAATTCCATTAACAATACTTCAAAGCAACATATCTGTAAAGAGAACCAGAGAGAATAGAATAAAAATGGCAGTGAAAAGATTGCAAAGAAAGTTGTGACTAGGATGATCATTTGGAAATGATTTGGAAGTCCAGACTACAAAAGATATAATCTAAGCTATTGAAGATATGTTACAAGCTATTGAAGATATGTTACAAGCTATTGAAGATATGTTACAAGCTATTGAAGATATGTTCTAAGCTATTGAAGATATGTTCTAAGCTATTGAAGATATAATCTAAGCTATTGAAGATATAATCTAAGCTATTGAAGATATAATCTAAGCTATTGAAGATATGTTCTAAGCTATTGAAGATATAATCTAAGCTATTGAAGATATAATCTAAGCTATTGAAGATATGTTCTAAGCTATTGAAGATATGTTCTAAGCTATTGAAGATATGTTCTAAGCTATTGAAGATATGTTCTAAGCTATTGAAGATACGTTACAAGCTATTGAAGATATGTTACAAGCTATTGGAGATATGTTACAAGCTATTGAAGATATGTTACAAGCTATTGAAGATATGTTCTAAGCTATTGAAGATATGTTCTAAGCTATTGAAGATATAATCTAAGCTATTGAAGATATAATCTAAGCTATTGAAGATATAATCTAAGCTATTGAAGATATGTTCTAAGCTATTGAAGATATAATCTAAGCTATTGAAGATATAATCTAAGCTATTGAAGATATGTTCTAAGCTATTGAAGATATGTTCTAAGCTATTGAAGATATGTTCTAAGCTATTGAAGATACGTTACAAGCTATTGAAGATATGTTACAAGCTATTGGAGATATGTTCTAAGCTATTGGAGATATGTTCCAAGCTATTGAAGATATGTGCTAAGCTGTTGAAGATATGTAACAAGCTATTGGAGATATGTTCTAAGTTATTGAAGATATATTACAAGCTATTGAAGATATGTTCTAAGCTATTGAAGATATGTTCTAAGCTATTGAAGATATGTTCTAAGCTATTGGAGATATATTACAAGCTATTGAATATATGTTACAAGCTATTGGAGATATATCCCAAGCTATTGGGGATATATTCCAAGCTATTAAGCTCCAATAGAGCCCCCTATTGACAAGGAGCATAACAAGTGGTCAGAAAGTGAATGGTACTATTGGACAGGTGATATTGCACCAACCTTGGTAGGGAAATATGGGCAATTTCAAGTAGCAATATTCCACTGGAGAAGAACATTCATAAAATATCTCTTTACAGTCAATACAAATAATATTCCTCTAGGGATGAACTCTTACGGTGAAGAACATTCATACAATATCTATTTACAGTCAATACAAATAATATTCCACTAGGGATGAACTCTTACGGTGAAGAACATTCATACAATATCTATTTACAGTCAATACAAATAATATTTCAATAGGGATGAACTCTTACGGTGAAGAACATTCATAAAATATCTCTTTACAGTCAATACAAATAATATTCCTCTAGGGATGAACTCTTACGGTGAAGAACATTCATACAATATCTATTTACAGTCAATACAAATAATATTCCACTAGGGATGAACTCTTACGGTGAAGAACATTCATACAATATCTATTTACAGTCAATACAAATAATATTTCAATAGGGATGAACTCTTACGGTGAAGAACATTCATAAAATATCTCTTTACAGTCAATACAAATAATATTCCACTAGGGATGAACTCTTACGGTGAAGAACATTCATACAATATCTCTTTACAGTCAATACAAATAATATTCCACTGGGGATGAACTCTTACGGTGAAGAACATTCATACAATATCTATTTACAGTCAATACAAATAATATTCCACTAGGAATGAACTCTTACGGTGAAGAACATTCATACAATATCTATTTACAGTCAATACAAATAATATTCCACTAGGGATGAACTCTTACGGTGAAGAACATTCATACAATATCTATTTACAGTCAATACAAATAATATTCCACTAGGGATGAACTCTTACGGTGAAGAACATTCATACAATATCTCTTTACAGTCAATACAAATAATATTCCACTGGGGATGAACTCTTACGGTGAAGAACATTCATACAATATCTATTTCCAGTCAATACAAATAATATTCCACTGGGGATGAACTCTTACGGTGAAGAACATTCATACTATATCTATTTCCAGTCAATACAAATAATATTCCACTTAATGAATAAAATGAGGTGACGAATTCGTCTACATCGTTCGTTAAACTTTGATTTACATAAGAATAAATCTATTGAAACTATTTAAATTAAAAAGCTTAACACTGAAAAATTATCAAAAAGTTTCCTATCGCAAATCTAAAGTAAATAAGCTTGACAGGGATTTTTTAAATAATAAATATCCATTACTGCAGAATTAGACAAAAATAAAGCGTATAAAATCAGTTTGAAGTTCCAATTTAATAGATCAAAGTTATTACTGGCATGAAAGTTGCAGGAAGATTTCAAATTCAAATTAGTTCTTTGAACTTACACAATCCGAATCTCAAAGGCGATGAATATTAAAACTAAGTAAAAACTTACAGACACAGTCTAACTGAACTATCAACTTGAGAATTAATTCGAGACTGTTAGTGAGAACAAAGAGAGATATTTTACAGTTTTATAATAAAATATCATAATTTCAGACCTAATTATCGGAACTTTTGTCGGTTTTTCAATAATTAGTCTTAGGCAATCGCTAGGGTAAGTTCCGAATAATTGGACAGTTATACATTTTCGAAAATGTGAGAATAAAATACAAGTAAAATAACAAGTTAAATGAGTAGGTATTATGTTTTTCAAGATCGATAATGTGGAACCGTCCCATTACTCCAAAATTACCTTATATTCTTCGTAGTAATTCAAGAAAATAGAAAAACTTAAAACTGTTGAGACACTTTAATAGCTTCTCAAAAAAATCATCTTCAAGAAATCTCTCCCAAAATAATGAATTGATACATTTTAGCCGCTTTTTGGTGGAATAAAAGTGGTATCTGTTCCATAAACCATGTAATATTTTCCTGGTTGCAATCAGTCTCCACTGCGATCTCTCAATGGAAAGATCATCCGAATTATACTAATACAGGCAGCAGCAGCCTAAATTTATTCCATTATTGTTCCTGCCACGTCAGCAATATGGGGAGCAGTTTGGAAATGAAGCGATGCCTTCTAACGTCTCTAAAACCTAACCAGTAGTGAGAAAATAATTTAGTAGGGGGTTTCAGAGGGTTGACCTTTAAGAAAAAACGAATATGTAGAAAATTATCGCCTTAAACACATATACAGGTGTATAGAATGCACTGTGTGAATATTACAGTCATAGCTTGTCTGTAGCGCGTACACACATTACAGTCATAGCCTATCTGTAGCTCGTACAAATACTACAGTCATAGCCTATCTGTAGCTCGTACAAATACTACAGTCATAGCCTGTCTGTAGCTCGTACAAATATTACAGTCATAGCCTATCTGTAGCGCGTACAAATAATACAGTCATAGCTTGTCTGTAGCGCGTACAAATATTACAGCCATAGCTTGTCTGTAGTGCGTACAAATATTACAGTCATAGCCTGTCTGTAGTGCGTACAAATATTACAGTCATAGCCTGTCTGTAGCGCGTACAAATATTACAGTCATAGCTTGTCTGTAGCGCGTACAAATATTACAGTCATAGCTTGTCTGTAGCGCGAACAAATAATACAGTCATAGCTTGTCTGTAGCGCATACACACATTACCGTCATAGCTTGTCTGTAGCGCGTACAAATAATACAGTCATAGCTTGTCTGTAGCGCGTACAAATAATACAGTCATAGCTTGTCAGTAGTGTGTATAAATATTACAGTCATAGCTTGTCTGTAGCGCGTACACACATTACAGCCATAGCTTGTCTGTAGCGTGTATAAATATTACAGTCATAGCTTGTCAGTAGTGTGTATAAATATTACAGTCATAGCTTGTCTGTAGCGCGTACACACATTACAGTCATAGCCTAACTGTAACCCGTACTAATATTACAGTCATAGCTTGTCTGTAGTGCGTACAAATATTAGTCATAGTTTGTCAGTAGCGTCCAGATAGGATGTGGAATTACTAAGGTCATATCGCTGATGTCAAAATAAAATAAAATACAAGAGACTGGAAGATGCAGTCAGAAAGGAAAGTGGATCCACGAACAAAGTCACATACCACAAGTCAATGACCATGTGCATAGATGAATAAAAGTTACTCCATAAATGGAGGAATGTGACGAAAAGGGACAAGAGCACTCACGGATTATTGAGTGAAATGAAGTGAAGTTAGAAAATTATAAAGTTTGGATGAGTTAAATTTATCGGAGAGCAGATAAACTTTAGTGACCATTAGTAATAATAATAAGAAACATCAATTTACGTTGGATACATTGATAGAAGTTTAGAAACAAGGGCAATGTTAATTGAATTAACTAGATACGGTGAACAAAGAAGACTATTTCTTTAAAAAATATCCTCTAAAATGAAAAGGTAACGAATACAAACACTTATAATTTCCTCTAAAAACTCCCCTCCAATCTTGCCTTTCCCCAACACCCTCCCCACTAAAATCCCCCCCCACCCTCAGCCAAAGCAATCAGGCCATGCAATCCAGAAGGCATCTCTCACCCCAGACCAAAAAGTTCTGGGAATAATAATTTCTTCCATAAAATGCCGAGGAAGGAATTATCGATAGAACTTTACCAACGCTCAGATCACATGAATCATCATCTACGGTAAAAACTTTAATTGGAAACCATTTTCATAGAGGGACTGACTGTGTCCAAAGGAACAGTGGTGAAGAATTGAAATGCTGTTCAAATAGGATTGAGAAATAATCTGATGTTTAGCACGATGTCTATTGAACTTTTTGAATTGAATAATTATTAGTATCTAGTTTTTCTTGTATGATTCAAAATGTAGACCTAATATGCGAATTTTGGAACGGTATTTGATTAGGAGGATTGGGAGGAGAGGAGGATTGGGAAGAGAGGAGGATTAGGAAGAGAGGAGGATTGGGAGGAGAGGAGGATAAGGAAGAGAGGAGGATTAGGAAGAGAAGAGGATTGGGAGGAGAGGAGGATTGGAGGAAGAAGATGGAGGAGTAGGATGGGTTTGGAGGCTCTGTACCAATAGAATCAGTTTCAAATTACTCACGGTTATTAAATAGCATGTTGTAACACAATCTTACCTGCGAAAAGAGAGAAAAAACATGTTAATAATCTAGTACAGAATAATAAACAACTAATCGAAATGTTATTAATTAAAATGCGAAAAATATCGATAACTATGAAATTAATTTAAAAATCATAACATTAATGGATGAATACAGAAATCATGGAAAAATAATAAAAATAATGAAAAAATAGAAAATAATTGTAAAAAATAATGAAGAAAACTTTGAAAAATAATGTAAAAATTGAAGATATAAACACTTTTAAACTAAGACATATGTTATTCTTATTAAAAAAAAATTTATTCAATAATCAGCAAAATTGTAGAGATTCCTTTCTTAGGAAGGAAACAAGAAAAAGTAACTTTTAGGTGTCACTGGGGAGAGGACGACAGGTGAAAAGAAAGTGAGAAAAGAAAACCTTTTTAGCTGTCACTTCAAGATAAGAACTGATAAGAGTACTGAAAATGAAGAAAATAGGGTAGGTTACCAGTTATCGCACAGTTACACATTTTCGATCATAAGAAAATGTATACAAAAATTATTATTTAACATTTATTTTGACTTATTATACATTTTTTTTATATGATTGAAAATGTGAAAACGTCCGATAACTCGAAAAACAATAAAACTGATATACCGAATTGATGATTATGAAGAATTGAAGATTATAAAATATATTTAAAATGATTAAATGTAGAGTGTAAATAATTATCATTATATAACAGTGATCATTGTTGCAGCTATAAGAGTAACATCTTCAATATTTCAACATATTGTGTTTCAGTAATATCCTGAATAAAATGTAATAGTCAATGTAATACTCAATTTCTCAGTAATATTCGTCACTAACATTCTCAATAAAATACATTTTTGCATCAAAGACAAAATGACCGTTATGAGGTAACAATACTATCAATGTTAAACCAATATCAATATTGGTACAATGCTGCACAAACACTGCACCAATGTTGTCCGAAGTAGCATCATCACCAACTGCTCCTCATCTGGCAAAATTACTGACAGAATCAGAGGATCACAGATGGGAGGGATACTGTCAGATCACATCTTTAAGTTGTAGCTTCAACTGAGGGATGGCCATGCAAACATGGGAGAAAAAGGCACCACAGTTCACGGGAGAGCCAGCCAGCCAGCCACTCGAACACGAACCAGAAAAGTGTTATGCAGCTCTGCCCTCACATAAAAGTATGGTGGGGGTACCGAAAATTAACAATTGGGATTGTAATAATTACAATCACAATAAAAAACTTGATCTAAATGAAACGGAGGAAAATGTACATGAGCTTTATTATTCAAATAGCTGCACAGAGAAATTATGGTGGGGCCATAGAAGAGGGGACCATATTGCAACACTAAGAAACCTTATATAAATACATTTGAGGATGATATTTTTTTATCAATATCCAAGAGAAATTTATGGTCGGGCCATAGACGATTAAGTGAAGACTGGAGATCTCAAATTAATCTTCTCTGGCACCACATTAATTTTCTCTCTCTGGGTAATGGGTACTGATCGTGGAATATAGAAAAATAAGAAAATGATATTACTAACGAGGTAGTGGGACAACAAAGCTGGTAAATATAACATTTTACATGTCACAGCCTGTCATCTTGAAAAGAACTACTGTCAACTATACCATATATGGTAAATTACGAATTATCGGTCAGTTTCACATCTTCGGTCATATAAGAAAAAACTATATTATAATAATTGTTATTTTATTTGGTATCCATGATACCTGCAGGTGAAAAATAGAACGAAACTGTCTACAATCCAAATTACAACAGTTCACCCCCCCCCCTTCTCCCTTGAAATCCTAGTTGCAATACAAACAGTTCATAACCAGCAATAAGAGAATTAGGAGACGCTATTTAATTTATTAGAGTGGCATTAAATCAAGACAAGGGGAAGGAGGGGGGGGGGTACTTTTAGAGGAGGAAAAGGAAGAGTTCTCAATGGGAAGGTTGCCATGGCGACAAAGACGCGACTCTACAAAGGAAAACTGTTTGTTGTTTGTACATCAACATTTTCAATTAGAGAGAGATGGACTGTGAAAAAAAGTGTGTATGTAGGAATGAAAAATAAGTAGGTACATTACCTACGGGTTATCAATTATTTAAAAGTTAATGGAATAAAAAATAATAGTATGGTGCAATATCATTTTATTGACATATCGTCATTGTAGATGTCCGACGAAAGAGAATAAAATCTATGATAAGTTTTTACAAGTTCTTAGTTGTCGGACAGTTTCATATTTTGGAATAAAAATAAAAACTAATTAAAATAAAATCGTATTTACTACATACAATAATTTTTCTCGTGCATAATAGAAATCGTGAGAACTGTCTTACAAGTCGAAACTTACCCTAGTTACTATTGCATAACTAATGAATTACCAAACACAACTCATACGAGTTATGGTTGCAGACAAGAAATACACCCGAATCTTTCAATAGAAAGGTAAGTAGCTAGGTAAGTCCCCTCCATTTAAATACAGAGTTGGTTCAATCCCATGCAAACAGAGGCAATAGAGTCGATATTGCTGAGCCAGGACACCTTTAACATGCTAGTGTGAACATGCTGGAACAGAATGAAGAGATGACCCTTCACTGTGCACTTCATTTATAACTACTATTTATAACTTACTCTAGTTATTAAAATAGTGAAGGAATTATTATTCAATTTTACTTCAGAATATTAAAAGTAGTCTGTACTTGTGATACAGCTTGCCATAAATATATTTCTTATCATTCCTAAGACACGGACACCAAATAAATAAATAAATGACGGGAATTATTAGGATAGACTAGTGTACTTTCCCGTTAAAAATAACGGGTCATCATCAATACCAAGTTATTACCCGTTATTAGGTTACTTTTAATGAATTCAATTAAAATTAAATTTTCTGCATAGTCTAATTTATTTTATAGATAAAAAAAACATTAAAAAATGGAATAAAAACATAAGAATATAAATTTAATTAATATCAATATATTCCCGTGCGTATCAAAGTTACATTCTTCATGTTTAATACCCGTAGTGTAAAAGCGGACACCAAATAAACAAATAAAGACACTACGGGTATTATTAGGATAGACTATTGATGGTTGCTGTAACTTTCACCCCCCACCGACAGTTCACTTTCACCCCCCACCCTCTCCCCCACTACATCTTAGCACACCATGGCAATTGTTATCTTCATCAAAAGGACACAATTAGCCACCGGAACAACTGCAGGAAGGTTCATTATAGTGGCGAGACTTAATTCAATTTAGTGATTGAACAGACATGACACACACGTAGCCTTGGTACTGCAGATTGTATCCATGGACAGTATCCGCGGTACTCTACACAGTATCCACGGTACTCCGCAGACTGTATCCGTGGGATGAAGGATCTATCTAGCATTTATTAGTAAATGGTCCGAGTTGACTGGTAGTTCCATCCTTCCGGAGAAACCCCTGACTATGGAGATAGGTCCTGTACCGTTAGAGAAAAGTCTCTTGACGCTAGATATATCCTTCACTCGCAGGACGTTAGCATGTTGCTCAGACCCAAATAGCCCCGCTGTAGCTAGCAATCCATCACAGCAGGTCTCACTCTTCTGCTCCCAATCCCCATGTTTGAAATGTGTCTCATCAGTCAGAGGGAGACATGCGAGATGACGGGGAACAGATCCTACAAACTGAACACATTGAGGGTGAGAAATAAGATTGTGACAGTTGTAAAAAAATTACAGGTGTAAAAAAATTACAGTTGTAAAAAGCCGAAAGGGGAAGAAAAACTGTAAAGTTGTAAAAAATATTTTACAATTATAAAAACAATTGTTGTAAAACAATTTTGCAGTTGAAAAACAATTTTGCAGTTGAAAAACAATTTTGCAGTTGAAAAACAATTTTGCAGTTGAAAAACAATTTTGCAGTTGAAAAACAATTTGCAGTTGTAAAACAATTTGCAGTTGAAAAACAATTTGCAGTTGTAAAACAATTTTGGCAGTTGAAAAACAATTTTGCAGTTGGAAAGCAATTTTGCAGTTGAAAACAATTTGCAGTTGAAAAACAATTTTGCAGTTGTAAAACAATTTTGCAGTTGAAAAACAATTTTGCAGTTGAAAAACAATTTGCAGTTGTAAAACAATTTTGCAGTTGAAAAACAATTTTGCAGTTGAAAAACAATTTTGCAGTTGTAAAACAATTTTGAAACAATTTTGCAGTTGAAAAACAATTTTGCAGTTGAAAAACAATTTTGCAGTTGAAAAACAATTTTGCAGTTGAAAAACAATTTTGCAGTTGAAAAACAATTTTGCAGTTGAAAAACAATTTTGCAGTTGAAAAACAATTTTGCAGTTGTAAAACAATTTTGGCAGTTGAAAAACAATTTTGCAGTTGAAAAACAATTTTGCAGTTGAAAAACAATTTGCAGTTGTAAAACAATTTTGCAGTTGTAAAACAATTTGCAGTTGTAAAACAATTTTGGCAGTTGAAAAACAATTTTGCAGTTGAAAAACAATTTTGCAGTTGAAAAACAATTTGCAGTTGTAAAACAATTTTGCAGTTGAAAAACAATTCTGCAGTTGTAAAACAATTTTGCAGTTGAAAAACAATTCTGCAGTTGTAAAACAATTTAAAGTTGTAAAACAATTCAAAGTTGTAACTAATCTTAATAATAATATTAAAGCTTGTAGATATTAAATTAATTATGAAAATTCTTCGTCGTAACGAATGGATATTACGTAAAATATTAATCACTGAAACTATGAGAAAAAATAAACCTTTATAAGGTAAGTTTCAAGTTACCGAACGGTTCCACATAATCGATCATGTAAGAAGAAAAATATAATTATATAATCATTTACAACAACATTTAATAGAAATAATATATTAAATATAAAATCATTTACAACAGCAAATAAATTTACCACAAATAGCCTATGCTAAAATGTAGGTGTATGCGTTAAAAAACATCTCAAAAATCCAGTTTCAAATGTCAAAGTTGCCTTAAAAAGTAAACAGGTACGTACATAGCCACAGACTATACACACTCTAAATATGAACTGAAACTATCAGATAGCTGTGTGATGGTCTGACGTTCGATTCTACATCAGGGACTTTAAAATTTCATATCAGAAATAACTGACTTCACAATAGATTGAGTTTTTAGAGCTACATGTATACTATTCAATGTATTATACACAGGTTTCTTTGGATTATATGGCATTGAATATCTAGAAAAATCTTACGGAACATAAAAAAATAATTAGTACAATTTATCTTCAAAATGGTACCAGTTTCATCTTGGAAGGGTAAATTACGAATTATCGGTCAGTTTCACATCTTCGGTCATATAAGAAAAAACAATATAATAATTGTTATTTAATACTTATTATAATTGGTACCCATGATACCTACAGGTAATATGGATACCAATTAAAACAAAATAACAATTATAAAATTGTTTTTTTCTTATATGACCGAAGATGTGAAACTGACCGCTAATCCCTAATGTACCCCACCAATGACAGTCTAGCAGAAATGAAGCCTAGAAATAGTCTGCACCTTTCGGGAGACTAATGCACCACACCGCTAATTGGTACAAATATTCAACATAATGACTAAAGGAGCAAACAAACACTAAGTCAGTGCAACACTTCAGATGCAAGCGAGAGAGTGTTCTAGCACGAAAAGCAAAAGGTGTCTAGGATTGTAAATATGTTGCAGACTATTCTCCCGGGGATGAATTTGGATGAAGGAAATATTTTAGGAGTGATAAGAGAAAAGGTGGACGTGTCATGTTTTTTTAGGAATAGGAATATGAATAGGACTCTGGAGTGAGTTTGGTGGAAAGAGAACGTCGGGAAATACATAATTTAGTGACTGTATTCGCGGAGTAGCTCCTCTGCATCCATGAGCATTACATCGAATGGTTTGGAAGACTATTTTTTCCACATTATATAGTGACTTTATTCACGGAGTAGCTTCTCTGCATCCATGAGCATTACTTCAAATGGCTTTAAAGACTATTTTTTTCAATCTTATTTAGTGACTGTATTTACGGAGTAGCTCCTCTGCATCCATGAGCTTTACATCCAATGGTTTATGACCCTTTTTTATCAAGCCACTTTCCTTTCTGACTGCTTCTTCCAGTCCCTTGTATTTATTTCCTTGTGACGTCATCAACTGAGCAGTGTACTTTGCCATAAAAATTTATAACTTCTTTATGAGGGGGTTAACGTCTGCTTCGGAACCAAAGGCAACAAGGAAATTAAGTACAAGTGACTATAAAAAACAGTCAAAATGGAAAGTATCTCAGTGAACATGGATGCAGAAAAGCTACTCTGTATATACCCTTCTCACTAATTATTTGAATTAAATCATACAATTCGCATTGATAATTAATGTGCACTTAAAAGTTGACATATGAAGACATACACATAAATTCATTTTCATCTGGCAGGAGGACTTTTAAAAAAAATAATAATAATTAGACCTATAATGCTCATCATAAATCAATTCCATAGTTAGCAAAGCAGAGTAGTTCGGGTCTTTAATCAATAATACAAGCAAGGATTGTATTTAAAGTATGATCCGAGTTATTGGTCAGTACTACATCTTCGGTCATAAAGAAATATAAAAAATATTAGTATTAAATAGCACTGTGTAAAAATAATAATTTTTATATTGTTTTTTCTTATATGACAGAAGATGTAGTACTGACCGATAATTCGGAACTTACCCTAGTTCAAGGTAGTATTTATTTAGAAAGGTAAATAAGCTACATTCACAACCTGAACATAAAGAAATAATATACCGAAGAGATAAAATAAAATAAACTCTCTACCTACTTCATGTTTACCATTCTCACATTGAAGTGCTTATAAATATATCAATGAAATTTTATATTTTATAAAATGTTTTTTTAATGTATACAAACATTTTTGAAATATCAGTAAATCACTATTAAAATAGTTAATGCATTTTCTCAAGATTGGAATCAATGTCGTTTTTTAGAATATGTTCATAGTAAAGTATAAGTTGTGCCTGAACCACAAAACTTGAAAATAAAGTTTTTCACGGAAAAGTCATTCTTGTAGCTTGAATAAAATTCTTAGTATTTTCTTTGTTCCATCAGTATTTTATGAAGAAATAGGTAAACGTACCTTCATTATCTGTTTTTTATCAGTAAACCTATAGAAAAAAATTAAAAACTTTATACATTTTCAACCATATAAGAAGTTTGAAATTATTTTTATTTTAAATAATAATATATATTTAATATCCTTAAAACATAATAATTACATCTATGATCGAAAATGTGGGGCAGTTCGGTAACTCAGAACCTAACCTAATTTAAATAGAAATATATACGTTAAGGGCCGTACACACACAGGATTTTTTTCAAGTCTTTCCACCAGACTTTTTGCTAAGCTCCTCCTACTTTTTCCACGAGAATATAAGAAAAAAAAACGCTATAATAATAATTTATTGTAGTTGGTATCCATGATACATGCAGGTATCATGGATACCAACTACAATAAATAATAACTATATCGTTTTTTGTTATATTCTCGTGGAAAAGTAGGAGGAGCTTAGCAAAAAAATCTAGTAGAAAGTCATAAAAAAACCTGTGTGTGTACGGCCCTTACCATTTCTTTTCACGCTGTGATTTACTAGGTAAGATGTATGAGCGGGAAAGCGTAGTGTTTCGCATTATGAATATGCTCATATGAATATGAATGCTCATATGAATATGAATGCTCATATGAATAATGAATACTCATATGAATATCTTTCAATGGGTAACCAGAAGGTGGAAGGTGATTAAGAATGTGATTCACAGCTCTAGTAGCGCCTTCTGTTGTTTGTTCTCTATATTGTCTCGACTTGATACTCCATCACTTCTATTTACGCTTGGCTATAAGTTATAACATGCTTTGAATAATAAATACATTCATCAAACCTTTATTGTATGAAGATTTTTACATAATATTTCACTTGTTTGTTGCTTTAGATATTATTTATATGATGACATAAATACTGTTTCAAGTTAACTAGGGTAACGACACAATTATCGACTGCTTACAGTTACCGTAAAGTGAGTGTTACGTCATCATAGGTAAAATTCTCAACATTCAGATTGGCTGATCACTAGGGTTGTTACAATATGCATTTAAAATCATAGATCCTGAAAATATTATAGACGGAGAGAAATGAAAAGTATTGAATAGTTCTAAACCAGCGGTATATAGTATTCGATACCGTTTCGTTTCGTCTATGACATTCTTAGGATCAATGATTTTAAATGCATATTGTCACAAACTCACAACTCTACTAATGACTTTTGTTAACGCCCCTTGTACGGTAACTGTGAGCATACGGTAATTGAGTAGTTACCCTATAACATATTAAATGGTAACTATAGTGACCAATGTTCAACAAAGGGTTAATCATTTCAAGTTGGACAGGCTATTTCAAACTTCTTTACCAAGTCGTTATTGTGGTAATCACTCGAGGGAATGATTTCAATGCATACATTACAAGCTAAATCAAATATATTCACTAGCTAAGTTAATTCAAGTAATCTCGTACACCACACATTCACTGATGAATTCGTGGAAAATATATTTATTATTTGTTATCACGATTAAAGTGAACACCCACTGTGACACGTTCTACCTAACTGTCAGTATATTAATTAGGGTTGTGACAATATGCGTTGACTATTTAATCATACTATACCAGCTGTATATAGTTTAATTTCGTCTGTGATATTCCCAAGATCTATGAATTTGAACGCATATTGTTACAACCCTAATGTACGGCAATGTGTAACGTTCGGAATGACGTAACTTCACCCACTAGATAGGATTTCTAATTACCGAAATAACCGCAACCAATAATGGGGTGAAACCTAACAATACCATCATCACCATTTAATTGAAAATACAATGAGGGACGTTAATTAGATTTAAATTACTTATCAATTAATTACGTATTAAAATGCAAATGATTAACAATTTCACTCATACGGTCTCAATAATGCTCTTAACACTAACTGCTTGGTTTTAAGTCTATTAAAATATTACCTTCGCAAATTTGTGGAAGGTTCTATTTTACCCGGCATTACTTTATTTTTTATTATATCCTGAAAGTTCACTTTTCTGATATAAAAAAAAAATTACCGCGCGTTCGCATTAGGGTAAGTTATGAATTATCGGACGGTTTCACATCTTCGGTCAATAAAAAAACATCAAAATAACGAATTAATTACCTATTTTTTATAAATGATTGAAAATGTGAAACCAACCGATAATTAGTAACTTACTTAATTTATTTAATTCATTAATAATTAATGTTATAGTTGAATATGACTATTTTTGATTAGTAAATAATCTAGCCATACTATATCTGAGTATATACCATCATATATGCATATATCATAATCTACCCCTTACTTGATAGTCATCAGAGAGAGAAATGTTAACTCAGGCATATTAATTTATCAACAGAATCACAGTAAGAGACTGGGGAGAAATGAGATACGATCTGCAGCTAACTGTCCACTTCATTTACAGCTTTTCAATACCAATCAAGTACCACCGTAAACTAACAGCGAGCGTGCGGTAAAGTCCTTCTTCTTCCGATGATGAAACATATTGAGATATACTATCCATTTACATTTCCTGACCTATTTTAACTGTATCACATACGGTACACAGAAGAGCAAAGGGTTACAGCTCCTTTCTTGGCAACAATAAACATGTTAGTGTAACACCACTAACATTTATCGTAATGTTGCATCACGTTACCCAGAGCAATTAATTAATTAGTACACAGGTATAGAGGCTGTGATTGAAGTACCAGATTGGAGCGAAGATTGACTTTATTTATTGCCTCATTGTACCTATAGTTCATAGGGTGTGTTCTTAGTTATCGTACGGTTCCACATTTTCGATCAAAGTATATAATTTGACACTTTATTTCGTTAATTGGTATCCATGATACCTGCATGTATCATGGATACCAATAAAACAAATGTGAAATAATATTTTTTTTTTCTCATATGAACGAAAACGTTTAACCAAACGATAACACGGAACTAACCCGATATCCTATTAGCTACCCCCAGGTAATTAAGTCGTAATTACCATCAAGGGTGTAGTATGTTCACCACAACACCACCAACATGTTAAATAACTGACAGTGAGACAGAGAAAACACACCTGAGTGATATGCTACTGAAACAAATAAACAGTGTGCTGCTGTCTAACCATACACCATTACAAAAAAAACATAAGTGAGATACAGGCAATAATGCTGAGAAAGAAAATAAGCCAATCTTATTATTGAAGTTTTTTTGAAAGAATATTTATTAGATAATAAAATTAAAAATTTATTAGATAATAAAAAAAAATTATTAGAAATTAAAAATTTGAAAATAGTTAGAAATTAAAATTTCCAAAATTTATAGGCAAATAGAATTTCAAAATTTATAAGAAAATAAAATTCAAATTTATAAGAAAATAAAATTCAAATTTAAAACAAAATAAATATTGACGCTATGCAGAAGTCACGTTAAATATAGAGTGATGTTAAATGAGAGCATAGCGTGACAATTTAGACGTGACACAGACGTTACGTTTTGTCATCAATCAGCAGCTGATAGCAGCCTCTTATCAGATAGCAGCTTTACCGAAGATAACACGAACTGCAGTAGAGATTGGCAAGGACCAGATCACATGGGTGATGCACAGAGGAGAAAAAACTGGTTAAAAACGATTTGATTTGATTTTACAGAAAAACACTGTAACAAATGCCTGTTTAACTGCATTTGTTTACAGTTCCATTAGTTTGCACTATCAGAGACACTATTGTTATCAAATAAAATATTGCCATAGTTTCTTTTTGCAAATGGGAAACTGTAAACAGTTCTTAAAATAATAACAAATATACTTTTGATAGACTGAACCATTGATACGGGAATTAGGTACTCGTGGTTGGCAAACCACGAATACGAGTGGTTCGCAAACCACGAGTACGAATGGTTCGCAACCAATCACAATGGTTCATAAAGCAATGGGTGCAAGTTACACGGTGGTCCATAAAAAGAAGGTAAATACATTGGACCACATACCAATGAATGAAGCAGTTACCACCACTGATACACTGTGTCAAATAATTAAACAGGTACATAAATAACTGACACCGTTAGTGTACAGGTACAGACAGAGAAAAGCGTATGAACTTATCACAGTCTACTAGTTTTACATTAGCAAAAAGATACTTTACTAATTGTAATGTTTGTAGATATTCTAAAAATAGGTCTGGGTACACGTGGGCAAATTAATACTTTAAAATAATAATAATCAATGACTCTTTTCTCTGATAGTACATCATCACAGTGACTCTTTTCTCTGATAGTACATCATCACAGTGACTCTTTTCTCTGATAGTACATCATCACAGTGACTCTTTTCTCTGATAGTACATCATCACAGTGACTCTTTTCTCTGATAGTACATCATCACAGTGACTCTTTTCTCTGATAGTACATCATCACAGTGACTCTTTTCTCCGATAGTACATCATCACAGTGAGTCTTTTCTCCGATAGTACATCATCACAGTGACTCTTTTCTCTGATAGTACATCATCACAGTGACTCTTTTCTCTGATAGTACATCATCACAGTGACTCTTTTCTCTGACAGTACATCATCACAGTGACTCTTTTCTCTGACAGTACATCATCACAGTGACTCTTTTCTCTGATAGTACATCATCAGAGTGACTCTTTTCTCTGATAGAACATCATCACAGTGACTCTTTTCTCTGATAGTACATCATCACAGTGACTCTTTTCTCTGATAGTACATCATCACAGTGACTCTTTTCTCTGATAGTACATCATCACAGTGACTCTTTTCTCTGATAGTACATCATCACAGTGACTCTTTTCTCTGATAGTACATCATCACAGTGACTCTTTTCTCTGATAGTACATCATCACAGTGACTCTTTTCTCTGATAGTACATCATCACAGTGACTCTTTTCTCTGATAGTACATTGATATTATCTTCAAACCACAGACCATATATCAGAGAATAAAAGCACTCACTATTATTCCACTGACGTAAGCAAATGACAGGAGCAATACATCCAATGACACAGGCACCTCATGACAATGATCTATAGATGACAGTGATCTAGAGCTAGATCGTAACATGGCACGTGCTGTGAGATCTCTATCAGAGTTATTTAGAGGGGCTATAATCAGAGATGTGCCCACAGATAGCTAATTAATAAACCCCTTAGCGAGTCAAGCGTGGCATATCGCGAGAGAATTATTATCTCGAATATTAGAGAGATATTATGTGACACGGGAGATTAACTACAGTATCACCTGCATGTCTTTTACCAAGAGAAGGAAAGCACTCGCATATTCCGCTACACTTAATTCTATTTGACAGAAAAAAGGCAGCTAATAAATCAACTGCTAGAAAAAAAGCAAATGTGAAACACAGTCAGATTAAAGGTAGATTTTTTCATAATTTTAAATTCACTGGACAGCAACACGGATAACTCAAATTGTAATTGAAAGTTTCAATTGGGAATGTAGGTATACGATCGCTCGAGTATTGAACAAATAGGAATTATTTTTGTTTCGACAATCTATAAATTGTGAAATAAACTACTGTAGTTTGTGATTATTAGACTATTATAGCAATACGTATTAGTTTAAAATTAATACATATTGCTGAAACTAGCAGGAAGTTTTAAATAAACTATAAATGTAGCAAAGGCCTAAAGCGCGGAATAAAAATAAACTATAAATGTAGCAAAGGCCTAAAGCGCGGAATAAAAATAAACTATAAATGTAGCAAAGGCCTAAAGCGCGGAATAAAAATAAACTATAAATGTAGCAAAGGCCTAAAGGGCGGAATAAAAATTAACTATAAATGTAGCAAAGGCCTAAAGCGCGGAATAAAAATAAACTATAAATGTAGCAAAGGCCTAAAGCGCGGAATAAAAATAAACTATAAATGTAGCAAAGGCCTAAAGAGCGGAATAAAAATAAACTATAAATGTAGCAAAGGCCTAAAGCGCGGAATAAAAATAAACTATAAATGTAGCAAAGGCCTAAAGCGCGGAATAAAAATAAACTATAAATGTAGCAAAGGCCTAAAGGGCGGAATAAAAATTAACTATAAATGTAGCAAAGGCCTAAAGCGCGGAATAAAAATAAACTATAAATGTAGCAAAGGCCTAAAGCGCGGAATAAAAATAAACTATAAATGTAGCAAAGGCCTAAAGAGCGGAATAAAAATAAACTATAAATGTAGCAAAGGCCTAAAGCGCGGAATAAAAATAAACTATAAATGTAGCAAAGGCCTAAAGCGCGGAATAAAAATAAACTATAAATGTAGCAAAGGCCTAAAGCGCGGAATAAAAATAAACTATAAATGTAGCAAAGGCGTAAAGCGCGGAATAAAAATAAACTATAAATGTAGCAAAGGCCTAAAGGGCGGAATAATACAAACACTCTATAAGTAATAACAATAACAGCTTCAATAAATATAGGCAGCAACACAGTGTTTAAATATAAGAGAGTAGCACTGATAATGGACTACCAAAGTGTTCCGGAGAAAAGGCCATAATATCCTGTCAAAGTTGACGATCAAACAAAATAATGGCATATATTAAGGCAGTGAGAGAGTCCTACAGGATTCAAAAACTCCACTCGAAATTTGGAATAGAAAAACTATCCTTTTCTATCGGTATTTTTACTTCATTTGCATTGGTATTTAATACGCCGTCAACGAATTTTATAAAGTTCATAAAAGGTCACTAATTAGTGTTTCTGAAGACATTAGCAAACTGAAAAACGGTTTGAAGATTTTATTTATGTGAAACATGTTGAGGTAGATATAATTTTTTATGAAGACTTGTCACTTACATAAGTCTAAAATAGAGAAAATACCAGCCATCTACTCTCACACTTTCAACTTATCAGGTACAATCTTTATTGGTACGCATTATCTTAACCGTGAACGAGGCATGGTAGATATATAAACTAGTGTGAAAGTGAATAAACATATAAGTGCAATAAATGACTAGGTATTAGAATAGATTCTGCAAAATAGACAGGATAGTGTTAGTGATAAGAAGGGTTGTGACAATAGGCATTCAAAATCATAGATCTTAGGAATATCACAGACGAAATGAAATGGTATCGAATACTATATACCGCTGGTTTAGAACCATTCAATAGTCTTTAATTCTCTCCGTCTATAATATTTTCAGGATCTATGATTTTGAACGCATATTGTCACAACCCTACTGATGAGTAATGAAGGAAAATAAGGTAAATTCTTAGTTAGATCATATTAAACTAAAAAATAACGAGTTGAATTTCACGTTTAGAAACTAACTACAGTAGCTACTGCGTGAGCCTAGGCCCTAGTATAGACGGCGGGGCGTTTTTACCGCACGTTAGATGTACCATATATAATATATATAGTACCGCCCGGTAAACGCGCGTTTCAACAAATATCCTGAAACGAGTGTTCGCTGTGCTCGAGACGAAACGCGCGTTTTCTAACTCCACGTGTGTGTGGGACCTGAGGGTCTAAGAATTAATAGATAGTTGCACTAAGGCATATGAAGATGGAATGCATTGAACGGTGAAATACACACTGAACGGTTGCTGTTGTGCGAGGGGATATTGATGGTACAGTTCTGGTGGAACATAGGGGATATTGATGGTACAGTTCTGGTAGAACATAGGGGATATTGATGGTACAGTTCTGGTAGAACATAGAGGATATTGATGGTTGCGGTGGAAAATATCAGAACAGGAAATAACGGCGGGGAATGATATAAATGAGGGGAAATGGAGAGGAAATTAGAATTGCATGTAAATAATTGTCAATGATATCATCGATATGAAACCATTCCAAACGAATGGGTAATTATTGAGATGATGGATGGGGATTTGAGATAATCTTTTTTGATTATTTTTTGTAAATACGTTATTGTTATTCGTACTTTTTTATATTTGACCATCAAACGTACAAGACTAATACAAAAGATAACTTGACAGCTGTTTATAAGAAGTGTAAGTATTTTTTTAGCATGGTCATGCCTAGATGAAGAGTAAGAGGCATTGTGACACTCTTTGTAGAAGAAAAACCCTCTCAAGTTTTTAAAAGACTATTTCCTTAGCCGTCAGAGAGTGGGAAAGAAGGAGAAAAAGAAGAGGGAAAAGAAGGGGGAAAAGAAGGGGAAAGAAGAGGGGAAAATAAGAAAGATAGAAAGAGAGGAAAGGAGAGGGAATAAAGAGGAAAAAGAAGAGGAAAAAGAGGGAAGAAGAGGAAAAAGAAGAGGGGAAAAAATAAAGAAAGAAAGAGAGGAAAGGAGAGAGAATAAAACTTAAGTTTCTTGATATACTCTCACAAGAAAAAAAAAACAGAATATATCAAAATTAGACAAGTAAAAATATAAATAATCAAATACAAACTAATACATATAGAAGGGGATAAATGGGAGAAGAGAGAAGGAGACGGGAGAGAAAGATAGAACATTAATCCACTGCTTTCCACGCAATTACTCAATACAAAAGGTGTAGAATTCCTCCCCCTGTAACAGTATATTGATGACACAGTCATACATTGCATCGACACGGTGAGATGGGAAGTATTTCGCTAAATTAGGGGGTGCTTACGCCAAACGAGTACCTCTCTAGAAGACGGAGGGGGTGACGAACGAACTAGACTAGAACGCAACCGGAAATAGTACACGTCTTGCGATGAAAACATTCATCAAGAAAATGTAATGTTGAGAAATTTAACACGGGGCGTTTTTCTCAACAAAAATTCAGCGTGAAAAAATGTCCAATCAAAGTGTACATACGAACACATAAGTTTCTTCAGTTGTAGAGTTTTTTTTTTTTCATGCAGCATATTTTAGCCGCGGCATGAAAAAAAGCCCGTGTGAAAGAGGTTTAAAAGATATTCAACAGGCAATCATTTCTCAAACAGAAAATTAATGTTAAATTATTCATTTTATAGTTGAAATGAAACTAATACGTTTTGATTGATTCAAAAGAAAAGTTAATATTAAATAGTTAATCAAATAGGAGTGATAATCATGGCAATTCAATATTGGTTAAATACGGAATAATAATTAAGTGAATAAATCAAACAAAATCATCATATATTAATATTAGTTATAATAATTATGGTGAAATTAAAGAAAATAATTATCATAATTTGAAATCTTAATAATACCAATAATAATCAGGGAGAATCGAAGTAAATAATAAACTGAAATACTAGCACTAGTGATAATATTATGGTGAAGTTAATACTTAATGTAAATCATATGCTGCTATTAGAGATAAGAGCTACTTAATCAATGAATAAGATAGTAAAGATAGTTGCTATTATTTTACCTCATTGGATGCATCTTCTTCATGTTGATCATCGAAGAGAATCTGGTGACTCACCTGTAGAAAGAGAGAAAATAATTATATATATCAGTATTTTTTAAAAAATTTAAGTATTATTTTAATTTTGTTTTCCATCGAGATCTCCATTTTTCATCAAACATTTATTTTACGTTGTGTATCAAATTATTATTATCATAATAAAATTATGTATTACATTTTTCATTCTTTTACCAACAATTTTCTATCAGTACATTATATATATATAATTTTATATTTCCGATGTTCTACCAAAAACATACATTCCTATATTAAATACACTTACAAACAAGTACAAAAATAGGAATAATAATTCACAATAAGAGTTATTCTTAAACTCATAAACATGTAGAATCATTTTAAAAGGTCAATATATATTTTAGCTAGAGAATGCCCAGATTAGTTAAAGGCTGTCAGTATCAATTTAGTCGAGATCAAAATATGGCGCGAGGAAAAAACTAGTGCCGTGTATTTTAATGAACAGGAGTTGAAGCTTGGAGGATAAATATCTACAGGGACACGAGATATTTAAAATAACTTCTATAATTACTAGAAATACCTAAAAAGCGGAGTAATACGGATACTCAAAGCGCGGAGGAATAAAATTCACCAAATGCGCGGAAGAATACAAATCACAAAATGCGTGGAGGAATACAATTCACCAAATGCCCGGAGGAATATAATTCACCAAATGCGCGGAGGAATACCATTCACCAAATGCGCGGAGGAATACAATTCACCAAATGCGCGCGTAAAACAAATCCCTAAAGTTGTAAGTACTACAAAGACCTAAAAAGCAGAGCAATATAATATTACCATTAATAGAGAATTAGATTAGAGACTGGTAACTCAATATTGGATGAAAGAAGGTCCCGGGGAAACTTGATCAAGAAGTAATAATTAAACTCAGTGCTAGTTTATGACGCGAATTTAAGACGAGGGGGATGGAGTTGATGTGAGGGGAAACGTTTTCCATAATTGAACTAACTTTGTTATTTTAAAGGGCTAAATCTACTTGCATCAATTAGTACTCTAATTTGAACGGAAGTATCACCACTATTAATTTCAATGAATTCAATTAAAATTAAATTTTATGTATTGTCTTATTAATTTTATAGATGAATTACATTTAAATATTGAATAAAAACAAGTCAATATATTCACATGTGTATCATAGTTACAATCTTCATGTTTAATACCCGTAGTGTAAAAGCGGACACCAAATAAATTAACAAACTACGGGTATAATTAGGATAGATATATAGTATTAAATACATTTCGAAACTAATTAAATCAGAATGTCATTTATGAAAGCAAATTGCTTGATTAAATTTGTAAGACAATGTTGGTATTTGAGACATTATTTCTAAAGGTTATACAGCGCCAAGCAAAAGAAAGTCTGATGCTATTCGAACCACGATCTATCAATATTTTAATTAGTAGGGTGAATACCAAATTATCGAACGTATCCATATTATCGAACATAAGAAAAATACTTATTATTTAATTTTTCAAAATAAAAGTTATATTACTTATTATACAATTTTTTCATATGTGATCGAAAAAGTGGAACTGTCCGATAATTCGGAATTTAGCCCATTAATCGTATACCATACTAGTTATCATAATTAGACACCTGAATCAAGTATGACAAACTGGTTTGGTGAATAATATAGGGTAGAATAATTTAAATGTCAAGTGATTTAGCAAATTAAAATATGAA
This sequence comes from Caprella mutica, assembly GCA_947561585.1. NCBI lineage: Eukaryota > Metazoa > Arthropoda > Malacostraca > Amphipoda > Caprellidae > Caprella > Caprella mutica. The sequence continues at coordinate 92,671 of CANNZV010002231.1, forward strand.
TGATGTGGGTGCTGTATAATAAAGCACTTTTCTTGATATCATAATACAATACAAGAATAATAAATCTAATTAAATATAAATAAACAATTATACAATAAATAAATGGACTTTTATTCTCAGCCGATATTCTATTTCATCAAATTTGTAAAACACTATGGTTGATTAATTTCGTAGGGGTTTAACGTCTACTTCGAAACTAAAGGCCATATCGCTGACATAAAAAGGAAATTAAATACAAGGGACTGGAAGAAGCAATCAGAAAAGAAAGTGACAGAGTCACCTACCACCGTCGGTGACAATGCTCATGGATGCAGAAAAACTATTATGTGAATGCAGTCACTTACCAAGGAATGTGACGAAACGGGACACAAGCACCGGTAACTGCATTCACGAATGGAAGAGGAAAATGAAGAGGTGATAGTAAATGAAGCCTACGAGTCTACCTAACACAAAATCTAAGACCTCGTAGTTGAAGAGCATAACCCTAGCGCTATCCTCTAAAACTGCAAGTAGTGCTCTGTCACAGAGTGTTTCAGCACTGAGTTTTTGACTCCGAGGAAATTATTGTTAACCGACACTTTTGGAGCGTAGAAAACGCTGCAAAAACGCTCATGCAAAATCACTAAAACTTCAAGTATCGTTAAAAAAATAATACAGTAACACATTTTCAATCATAGAATAGTTTTTGTACAATATATATATTTTAATTGATAATAAAAATTATATTATAAAAAAATCTTACACGATCGAAGATGCGGAACAGTACGATAATTCAGAACGCACCCCAATAACGAATATAGCTCACAACTCTGTAATTTCTGCGACAAGTAAGTAATGACGTCTTCTTCCACATCCAATCACTGTTAATAATGGAGACACTGTGGAGCTTTGAAAGACTCCCAGATTAGTCAAAGAGCTCCACAACATTTCCTTGGTAGTGGCTACAGGCTGTCCCAGAAGTAACTGACCCTTTTATTTGGTATCTTAGTTAGGCATCGGATAGGGTGAAGTATCAATTAACAAAAGCGAATTAAATACCGTATGAAATAAAAAACGTAGCAAATATATTTCACTATTTTGATGTATTTTTTAGTAATACTAATCTATTGAAATTTTAATAAGGAATTTGATTAAAGTCTAATAATTGATACTTTACCGTAGAAGGTAATTAATATCCGTTTTGAATGGCCATCGAATTTATAGTTTAAAATTAATTTCAGTTGAAATTATCGGCCATCAAATTGCTACTACAAATAATCTTTTTCAAGAATTTATTTTGGTTTAGATAAAATGATGGAAAGAACCCTCTTAATCTTCTATGGCCCCACCATAACTTTTAGTTAGATAATATTCGAATATTAAATACATGCAATATATAGATCATTTTTAAAACTGTTTCGTTATATTTTAGAAATCCATTAACATTGCCAGACGATATAAAATGTGATAAAAAAAACACGTTATCTTCTCAATAAAGGGATACCCTACTTACACATGTTGTAGTTATTAGTGGTCACCCTCTGTGAACTACGTCCTTTAAGAAAAAAAAGAGCGCACTCCCCCACTATAAACATGTCTAATTACAACCCCAAACTAATTACCGTACCGTCAAACTCATGAGTTATGAAGTGATGAGTAATGATCCGAGTTATGAAGTGCACCCGAGTTATGAAATGCACCTGAGTTATGAAATATATTCTATGTTTAAATTATAGAAATTATAGAAACTATCTAGTGTACTCGAGATATGAAGTGGCTTCAGTACTCAGGAGTTTCACTGTATCACGTTCTTAACGGTTCATCTTAAAAATTGTGACACATGTTTTAAGAGAATAAAAACTTAAATATATTAAATTGAAAACCAAATGAAATTGAAACAAAATAACCAAAAAATTGAAACTAAAAAAGAAATAACCAAAAATATATATCACAAAAATAAACAATTTCAAGCACTGTACTTACATTTTTTCTATGCACACCCACGTAGGCCTAAAAATGAAAAAGAACGTCAAATGAATATAACATACGAAATAATTGAAAACAGCAGCAAAATTAATAGAGATAGACGCCAAATGTAACTCAAATCAATATTCAAATAATATAACAAACATGAAGTAGAAAATAATTGAACTTTCCCAAAAGAACATTTGATAAAAAGGAAAGACGTATTAATGGCAATAGAATAGTTTTCCATAAGACGTTATCCTTTACTCATCGAGTCAACACACTTAAATCTAATACAAAAAGAAAATTCTAGTTAGAAAACTGAATAAATCTAGTAATTGTATCATATACTAATGACACATTGCTTTATTTATGATCTTATTCACTTTAATTCAGATTTTAAAGAGTTTCCCCGATGGATAAATCATTTCATCACATAATCCAAACACTTCAGGTGATAGCTATGTATTTTCAGCAAACTGCGTTCACTTCTACGTACACCGTTATTTTCTTGTACGCATACACTAGCCACACACTCATTCCTTATGTTGCCTCGGTAGAGAGCGCATGTGCGGTGCCGTGAAACGCTCCTCGCCAAATTAGTCAGGCACAGAACCTAACCGGATTAGGAAGGATGATACCCACGCCTAAGCTGCTTTGACTATACACAACACTTGCATATTAGGCCTCACCAGAACGGTAGTAACTTAATGCCATGAACGAATATAATAATATTAACTTCTTGTCTTGCCTATACATCGGCATAATGATTGAGGTAAGTCATAATGTCAGTGAAGATAAGATAATTCTATTTGTAGGTATAGAAACCATTGAAATTAATGCTTTATCATCCAGTAGTATGTATTTTCTTTAGATATAGAAAGTTATTGATAAAGAGATTGCTTATCTTCTATAAATATATTAATAAATTGTCAAAACCGTTATAAAATAAACCATCAATTTCATTTTATCTTTCGATATCATAAAACAATAGAAGAATACACTCTTACTATGAAATTATGAACGATAGAAACATGAAAAGTAAAAAATGATTGAAATCACACGAAACTAACAGGTGTTCACCTTTAGTATTCTAGGCTCACCTAGTTACCTAACCACTATTTAACCGCTACGTAAAGATATCGATCTATAATCCTCCATAATTGGAAGCTCATAAACTGTGTCGGTTGATGGTGATAACTGACATTTTAGCTGTCGGAAATAATACCTTTAAAGCAAAGGAACTCTAGCTTGCTATTAATATTGACCTTGCTTTTAAAATGTTATACATACATAGTGAACAGAGTTTGAGATTATCAGCACTGATTTCAGGTAGAATTCTTAGTCGATTTGTTAAACATGAATAAATTGTGGAACATTGATTTTTTCATGCCGTTCAAATTTACGTGATGATAATTTATGTAGCAAATTTAGGAATATTTGTTATGTTGCCACACTAATATCTAGATAATAATTTGTTATTAAAAATTATTATATTATAATTGTTGTTAAAATATGAAATAGAGAAACAAATTAAATTTAATATAAGACATGAGCAATTTATTTATTATTTAATCCTCGGATCAGTTCAGGTTTTTCCCAAATTTTGAACGTGTTTAAGAGCGATTTATGGTTAAATATTGAAATTTGACACTATCTAATAAATCAAATTTATAAGCGTGTATGTGGAATAAAATGAATGAAGTGCTATTGAGACATTGAAATGTATTTATAAAAATATAAAATAAGAACTAGCTACCAGTATTATCTTTTACATACCCTAATAATCATATAGTTAAACAATTAATAGTGCTTTTACGTCTGATTCGGAAGCAAATGCCATATAGCTGACAACAAAGGAAATTAAACACAAGGGACTGGAAGAAGCAGTCAGAAAGGAAAGTGCTCCGTGAACAAAGTCACCCATTTTACAGAAAATTCATGAGCATGTAAACAAAGTGTTTACTGTTTGAAAATTATATTTATGAGCGGTAACCCCGAATCAATTCTTTAGATTTTTATTACAAGGGACCGAACAACAACCAAGAGACATACATTATTAGATGACAGTAGCAATTCCATTAGCACGGAAATTAAGACAGTTTCTAATGAGTGATATGATCGCGTGCGTGATTTGGTTAATTGGAAGGTACATGCAAGGTACAGTAATTTGCTAGCGGCATATGCTCCCCTCTGCAGAATATAGCCTAGCTCTCATCTCGGGGAAAATTATAGTACAGATGCGCGTGTGAGAGATAGGAGAAACAACGTATTAAAAAAAAAGAGAGTTGAAGCTTTGTCACATGTGAAATACAGAAAAGAATTGAGTAAAGACAGAAAAAACAATAAATGAGGATAAAGATAAATAGCGTTATCGTCATCTTCATAAAGTTTATTTCTGAACAAACTCTAATAATTATGTGTTCATTTCTAAAAAAAACATTAATAATATGTGGACAATCTTGAACAAACTCTAGTAATATACGTTATGCTAAATTAAAATTATCATTCAATGAAGAAACCTTTTAAGCATTTAATGAAAATAAATTAGATTTGCAACACAGAATAATTACCATAAAACTTTGGTAGAAGTTTATACACATCTACTATTATACCAACCAACCAATTTGATAAAAGTACTAAGAGTTAATGCTGCATTTATTCCTATTTCCTAGATTAATGAATAACAGAGCAAGAATCTAACAGTGACATTACTACAAAGACAACATCTTAGTTAAAGATGTACAAAAGGCCTTGAAAGAACAGTGAAAATGGTATGCAGAACCAGTTACCTACCGCCTCTTTGGCGACAGACACTAAAAGCTGCTCCGTGAATTACAGTCACTTGCAACTGTACGGCTAATTATGGACGAACTCACAGATGGAAGAGGAGTGGTTCAGTAGTTTGTTATGGAGAGAAAGATTGGTTCACTAGGGGTTTAACGTCTGTATCGGAACCAAAGACAACAACTCACAGATGCAAGAGGAGTGGTTCAGTAGTTGTTATGGAGGCAAATGTATGAGATTGGTTCACTAGGGGTTTAACGTCTGTATCGGAACCAAAGACAACAACTCACAGATGCAAGAGGAGTGGTTCAGTAGTTGTTATGGAGGCAAATGTATGAGATTGGTTCACTAGGGGGTTAACGTCTGTATCGGAACCAAAGACAACAACTCACAGATGCAAGAGGAGTGGTTCAGTAGTTGTTATGGAGGCAAATGTATGAGATTGGTTCACTAGGGGGTTTAACGTCTGTATCGGAACCAAAGACAACAACTCACAGATGCAAGAGGAGTGGTTCAGTAGTTGTTATGGAGGCAAATGTATGAGATTGGTTCACTAGGGGGTTTAACGTCTGTATCGAAACCAAAGATGAAGTAAGAAAAGAAAATGGCTCTATGAAGAAAATCACACACCAACATTAATAACTTGATATTATTAATTAAGTTACACCATTATCATTTGTAACTTGATATTACAAATGCAAAAATAATCTCCATGCATTGCGTTCAACTCAACATTAATTTAGAGTTGACATTTTGAACTACAAAAACTGAAATGATTTCTCTCTAATATTCAATCCTAACAACAAGGTAGGCACAGTGTTTCCAATATTTTCTAATTTCAAACTGAGAGGTTGCCGATAAATCCATGCACGCTAATTATTAAACACTACACAGCCTCCATTGTTACCAAAGAATCAAATAAACAACAGCACAGACCAGCTGTTAGATAAGAGATCGCTAGTATCTACACGGAGTAATTTAACGCTCTGCTTGCTTGACATTTGAGCAGATGATTTATGAAAGAAGATGTAGGTACTCCTGACATCTTATTAGACTCGCCGTAGTCTGTAAGTAGGTGCTACATAGGTTAAACAGATTTTTCAGATTGGTTCGGAACCAATGTTAACGTCCACATTCAGATTACTGTGAGTGTTTAGAACAGGGGTCCCCAAAATGGTCGATATCGATCCACTGGGGGTCGATATTATTTTTAAAACTTCTTGTTTTGAATGGAAAAATATAGTCTTCTATAAGAAAAATATACACAGAAGGGTTTAAAGGGGGTCGATTATTGGTAAGGAACAACAATAGAATATTCTTGTTGGTTGATGATAGGGAAAAATCCCGTAAGGGGGTCGAAAAGGTAAAAAAAAGTTAGGAACCCCTGGTTCAGAAGAACGGTCAGAACCAATCTCTTCCATGATGGAACACCAAGATGCGATTCTCTCGCTGGAAGATGCAAAAAAAAACTAATTTAATCAGCCAAATTTGAACAGACACTCCTCTCGCACATCCAGCACAATACAATAATGATGAGAAACTCTCTCAGCAAGTTCGAGAAGCAAGAAAAGAGGCTTGCGTAAACACCTGACCTCAACATATCGAACATTCGCGTAGGTCAATTGAAGAAACTAAAGCCTTTGCTTCCACGCCTAAATCTGTAGCTAATAACCCAGAAAAAGGTATAAATTCAACACCTTAAATAATATATATCAGTATTATTCCGTAAAGCGTGTACTTCATATTCTTACAAGTCCAACCACATTGTCAACAACTTGTACATATCAATCTTCGCAATTAACAATCCAATTAAACGAACCCGTTTCCTAATTTGTAACATACCGATCGGCAGTTGATAAGGCCCATCAATAGTTCAAATCTGTTGACGGGTACAAACAACTCTAAGATGTAAACAGAGGAAGAAGGGGAGATGGAGGCACACCTTTATTACGCGGCGCTGTTTACGATCACATTATTCTGGCAATTAGATCGAGGGGAAAACGTGTAGACTAATAAACAATGTCGGCTGCTGTGTTGAGAGGCCATTGGATATTCAATGGCATGCAGATGTCGTTATTATAGAGCAAAAAATTAAACCCTTTTTATAAATATGATACAGAGAAATTAAATGTTAAGAGATAGTAGGAAAACTTTTAAAAAATGAAAGGACACATTTTTTTAGGATAAGGATTTTTATTGGTGAAAAGTACAAAAAATGAACAATAATTCATGAAGTCTTATGATAAATTTCCTAAAGATAGGATATTTTCGAGCATTCAATAACATATTTTTCTATAATAATATTCAGTTACTAATATTTATACATTATTTTTCCTCAATAGAAATATACAATATACATCAAAATGCATTAGGAAATTTATTTCTGCATTACGTTTTCAAACATATACCGTAAGATTTCAGCACATTATTTCAAAAGACTCTTAAACATGTGACAGCAAATGCCTCTACAAATTTACCTGTGGCTACCCAACCAACATTATAACACAAACTACACCTTTCTTTGTATCTTGAAAGAATAACAAGAGGAGTACTTAGCGGGGCATTCTAGTGAATCACATTTCCCATTGATGCCAAATTAGCTAACCAATAAACCTCAGATCTACTATCTTCTAACAAGCTAATTGACACAGAAAAGTTAGAGGCTAGAAGGTTTGAAAATTTAGAAATGACAGACTCTCCTATCATTAAATCAAAGTTAAAATAGCTGGTGATGACAGCACACTTGTGCAGGAGATGACAAGGTACTGAGTTGTTAGTGAGGGGGGGGGGGTAGAACATATGCATGTAACATGATCTATTTTCTTAGCAAGATTCTGTTTTTACTTACAATTGAAGCAGATGATACAGAGATACATGATAGGGGTTTATTGAGATACAAATGGGGAAAGATTCACCATAAGTAAACATTGAATGAATTAATAACTCAATGCAACTGAGTTCAATCTTATCTTTCACTGCTATAATAATGCATCTGAAAACTTCCATTCCATTGCTGCATAATTAAATCAATAAGCAGATCAATATTTCGTGTCATTATTGCAAACAATGATGATGTCTGGAAACATTTTACCATGTTCTGTAAACTGGGTATAGAATGGTGCTATCCTTTCCAAGAATTTTACACTGAAATGTCGTGTTCACTTCCTCTAATAATTGTTATCATCTTGGCGACAATTGAGGAATTTCAATCATAATTTTCTATTTATATAATTGTCTATTATTAAAACTGACTGTTTTTAGTAAATGTGAGGGAGAGACAAGTATATAAATTGCAACAATTTTACCAGAGATTCAATATCAATTGACACAATGCATATAATTTGATTGTAACCATGATGGATGAATGAAAATAGTAACTACTTATAATTAAGATAATTTGACTGAATAATAAAATAGTATATTTGTTCATTTCTTTTGAGTTAAACTTTTCTGAGTAATCATGCACTGGCATAAATATTTATCTTTTTTTGTCTTGTGTACTAAGATATAACACTATAATCCAGAAAAATTTGGTATCAGTCTATCAGATCATTATAGCTACCCACAAAGGACACATTTTAAAAATGGATCACTCTTCCATATTCAATTCATGCAATAGCTCAGAAATAGATCTCTAAATTTAGGAATCAATTTACCTAACTAGACTCAATTCAACTTTAAATAAAGATAAATCTGCATTACCATCTAGCTTGCACTGATTGTATTTACCGTTCTAATTACTTCACTAAATACATTTCATTTATTTAAAATAAAATTTAGGTAAAATAACAAGACGAAAATATTAAACTTAAATCATGCTTTGCGGTAAGCAGAATCTACTCAAGAAAAAATCATTTGCTCTCTTTACATGCTTTTCATTCTATAATTATTTACAGAGAGGAAATTTGGAATTTAATTTCATGGTGCATTCTCACATTACAAAATTATTAGTAAAGCATGACACGGTGACACCATGTATTTGACGGAACATTTCAATTGGTCTTGATAAATGAGAATGAATACATTTAGATAGTAATGGTGCAAGTAAAGAAATAATTTAGCTGCAGTGAATCCTATTTAAATTTATATCTAGTGATCCAGTTCTTATATTCAATGGCTTACATTGATTCTTTAACTCAAAAAAATGGCAAATGAAAATTTAAAAAGGATTCTGTTTATTTCATTTAAAGGCTGAAATCCTTCAAGAATTAAATTTAACTGAAATGATCAAAACCAATAATAAGTAATAACCTTCATCATCTCATACTGACATCATTCTAAGTTTATTTTTCTTTTACTAAAGTTACTTATAATAACATTGGGAGTGTTGAGCAAACATGATACTGCCCTATGCACGTCATTATGATGCAATTAAATTAAACAGTGTCACCGATATGTATGAAAACATAATAATGTAGCTAATTTTACATTTTTGAACAATTAATAACTTGCTAGAATATATATAATTTCAGATAATCTCTGAATAATTTTGATAATTTAATTTCTCTTGGTATTAAGCATTTACATTAATTTTCTTGAGAACAGAATATAATGTCTTTGGTAAACACTTTACAGACTGGATTTATTCATCCAGCATGCATCTATTGTCAAGATTTGAACTTGAAAATATTAGAACCAACTAGATTCCTAGGACACACCTTAGGACTAAGACTAGTAGTTACAAACAAATAGGTATACTCCAGTCTGCAGAATATGGAAAATATTTGGGATATTCTCTAAGAACAATTTTGACTTAATTACCATGTGTACAATATTTTTGCTACAAATACCTCTATTTACATTTACTTTACTGTCAACAGAATGAGAGATCTCTACTAACACTTTAGCAGTTTTTGCAGACTGGGGTATAGTGTGTATACAATATAGGATAATGAACCAATTACCGGATGCCTATTTTTCTTTACTAATTACAGAATGGAATATTTCGAATTAGTATATTTGTATACTATGATTGTTTATGACTATAAAAATATATTCATTATATAGGTACCAGTTTCTTCTACTCAACGAGTATATTATTATAGCCTTAAACAATCATAGTTTACAAATATACTAATTCGAAATATTCCATTCGGTAATTAGTAAAGAAAAATAAGCATCCGGTAATTGGTTCATTATCCTATATACAGAATTGCTACCCCAGACCATTATGGGATATTATCATTCAAATGGTGTTTTTGACCATTCAGATGGTAATTTAGACCATTCTAATGGTAATTTTGACCATTCAAATGGTAATTTTGACCATTCAAATGGTAATTTTGACCATTCAAATGGTAATATTGACCATTCAAATGGTAATTTTGACCATTCAAATGGTAATTTTGACCATTCAAATGGTAATTTTGACCATTCAAATGGTAATTTTGACCATTCAAATGGTAATTTTGACCATTCAAATGGTAATATTGACCATTCAAATGGTAATATTGACCATTCAAAATTCAAATGGTAATATTGACCATTCAAATGATAATTTTGACCATTCAAATGGTAATTTAGACCATTCAAATGGTAATATTGACCATTCAAATGGTAATTTAGACCATTCAAATGGTAATTTAGACCATTCAAATGGTAATTTAGACCATTCAAATGGTCAAACTCAGATGTGTCTAATTGGCTTAAAATGTTGAATATTAAGTCCTATGTTCCTTGTTAATATTGGCTTGAAATATTCCAAATGCAGCAAAGTGGCTTGGATCAAAATATATGTGAAAAATTGGCTCAAAATTGGCTTACAGTTTGCCAGTCTCTACAACAAGATATCTATAAACTTTTTGCCAACAGGAATTAATAAAATTGTATAATTCTCCATACATTTTTAGTAATTTTATCAAATCTAGAATTTAGCATATTGTACATACTTCAAACAATAAAGCTAAAGAAAATTAGAAATAGTTTTTCATATACATAAAAAATGTATCAAATGCAACCAAGAATCTTCTCATGAAGTACAAAGGTAAATCTTCTTAAATCTGGAACAAGTTATTAGTTATAATTTACAAAGAATTCAGTGATAAGACCATGTCACTGGTGGAACAATTGAAATAAATATGTCTATCTTTATTCTTTTTATCACTTTAGCACAAAATTACATACCAAGACTCTCTTCTCAGTTTCTCACTGAAATTAGTAATGATCTATAAAATTAACTGCTCTTTTATAATATTAGTTGTTAGTGACTTGTGCTAATTTTTAACATTTTGTAAAACATAAATGATCAGATTTTGAAAATAGTACCTTCTATTTCTCTTAACCCATTCAATTAGATAAGTTTCCCTATAAAATCATGTCATATCCAGGGTATAAGTCTCTATTTTTAAACTATAGGCCCAGACTGCAGGAACTGTTAAAATGCTCTCCAAGAAATCCTCCATTTTGGCTTTTGTTCTCGGTAAAATTAAGGATTGTTCGCACAGAAAATATTAAAAATATTCATATTCTGCAGACTGGCTATAAGCGTAATCGGTAATTGATAAATAATCATAATAATAATCATAATAAAAATCAGTTTTTTCCGTATAAAATAACTTGGGTGTTAGAAGAAAGAAAGAGGTAAATGAATTCCAGATTGTAGAATATGGGCAAACTTTTTTGCATCTTCTCTGCAAAATCTTCAATTTCTTCATATGGTAAATAGAAGAATTTATCTAACATATGTAAATTGCAATCCTTTTAATTTCATGCACCTTATCCCTAGAAAATCCTGTTGAACTGAATATCAATTCAATTTAAAAGTTTCATATCAAAAGAAGTGCAATGCAGATTATAATTTATCTATTTTATAAGAGTTTTGAAGCATTCATTTTTATTATAGATTTATAGCATTAGTTACTGTGGTTTTATACCCAAGTTAGACAGTCGTTTGCTGCAATTTACCTGCTTCAACTTGACTACAAGTACACTGTACAATATTGAAAATTACATAATTTAGTTAATACCTAAATTACCTAATTGGTATACAATTTTTTTACTAGGTAAAATGAGTCTAGCACATTAATTTCATAAAATATCTATTAGGCATTGGGGTAAGTTCCAAACTTCCAAGTTGAAGATAGTGGACGGATGACCCAGATTGTATTTGGTGGTAAATTCTAATGATATATCGGGAGATATTCAATTTCTCTAATAAAAAATTCCTGCAATGTCGGAGGATATTTAGATATTAATTCCTATATTTATATTACCATTAATTTTTGGAGGGGAAACTAGAAAAATGTTGGAGGACTAGACAAATTGATGAAAAATGTTGGCAGCTATTTCTCAGATTTTTGAAAATGTCAGAGGAGTTTAGTGCACCAAATACAAACTGGGACGGATCACGAATCCACAATTTCGATAGTTTATGACTAGTCTGCAGAATATAGGAGATATTCTTTCTGAACAATTTTGAATTAATTTAGCTACAAACAGTGGAACACTTCTGAATTAATCCTTATATTTACATTAATTTTGCTACGAAGTACGAACACTTTACCTGTTTCTGCAGACTGGGTTTATGATAAAATTATAAATTGTGGTATGTTAGGTAACTGTGGCTTCTAACCACAGCGAGTTTGTGACAATTATTTTGAGCCCTTCAAATGCAAATGGCGAGTTTTATCTATTTTTCTCCTATGCTACAATGTTATTTTGGAGAGAATTTATGAAAATTTGATCATTTTGGAGAGAATTTGTTGAATTTTGGAGAGAGCTGGAGAGACAAATGGCAAGTTTATGAGACATACTATTTTACTTGGCTAACCACAGAACACTAATAAAAAATTAATAGCTTCAAATAACACAAAACAAACTACTAGGTAGTAGGTATAACAAGCATGGCACTTCTTTTGATATGATTCATTTCAATATAAAAAAGTTCAACAGATTCTATAGACTCTTTGAGATGCTGCTATTTGAAATTAATTAAAGAGCCTCATTTTACCTGTAACCTGTGTAACCCTATCATGGATACCAATAAAAATAAGTTAAATTCTATACCTCCGGTTTTATAGATACGGTGATACCTACCAATTAAAATAAAAATTAAATAATTATTTCATTTTTTCTTATAAGACCGGAAATATGGAACTGTCCGATAACTCGAAAGTCACCCTAGCCTTTTTAGTTAGTGTACAGATAGGTAGTAGGTACTAAGTTACCGCGCGAACATTGGTATCTACTATAGCCTAGGTATTGTCATTTCTAGTGTTTTATTTAAAGGACCTCCTTTTCTCTCACCTTCTGACCCACTGATTCACCTTCTGTGCGCATTCTCTTTGTGTAAGGACCATCTCCGTTGTAAGACATTTTTAAATTTTCGAGGAACCGATTATTATATTGAGAATCACAAACACACACACAACCAACCGACGCGACAGCAGATTGTCAACTGAACTTACGGTAAACAAAGTAGTGGCAACCGACGTGTTTGTGTGCGTGACGTCATTAGAGCAACACATTTAAAAAGCATATTAAACGCAATAAGAGAAGAATATTAATTTTTATAATTTGATGAATGACATTGTATGAATTATATAATAGCTTTAATCATATATGTAAACTGTTAAAGACCTAATTTTCAATATTAGTTTGTAGCTTTGATGACATCACGTTCACAAAACATCTTCATTGTCATTACTTTATGAAATCTTTTTAGTTTGGACGCGGGCAAGGTGGTCTTTTATTTAAATAAAGCCATTCAAATTCTATTTATTCAATGAAAATCTCTAATGAAATGTAATGTTCTAATAAAATCATAAATATTAATTAATTTAAAATGTGAATTGTCAATTAAATAATGATCTGCCGCATTTGAAAATTCTTAGAAATACACGAGTATACCGTAAAATATAGTTTTCTAATAAGTCCTCATTTTCTAGGGATGACTGCAATATATGTTGCTGAAAACTTTAATTTATTCATGGGTAATGTTACTAATGTAAGTGTTGGTTACATATCAACATGATTACGAGAGTAAGAAGACTTGAAATATTTATTAAAGTTAATCACTTTTTCTATTTATTTATTAAACCGAATCCCCCTTACAATTAGAGCAAAGATTCGGGAGATAATTGCTCTTCACAACATTTATCTAAAAATTACGAAGGAAACCTTAGACCAAATAAGCTTTCGCTTCTAAGGCTTCCAATTCTTAATCTAATTGAAATTTCGTATGCAAGATAAATAATACACAGATAGACACTTAAAAGGAAACTTGGTGTCTCTGATTAACTTACAAAATTATGTTGAAAGTAATATAGTTTGATTTACTTGAGGTTTGACGTCAGCTTCGACTAATTCATTGGCCATATCGTTGACGTCAAATATAAATTAAATACAAAGGACTGGAAGAAGCAGTCAAAGTGGAAAGTGGCTCCATAAACAAAGTCACTTACCACTTGGTGAAAACTCTCTCGACTGGCAGAAAAACTCTCTAGACTGGCAGAAAACTCTCTCGACTGGCAGAAAACTCTCTCGACTGGCAGAAAACTCTCTCGACTGGCAGAAAACTCTCTCGACTGGCAGAAAACTCTCTCGACTGGCAGAAAACTCTCTCGACTGGCAGAAAACTCTCTCGACTGGCAGAAAACTCTCTCGACTGGCAGAAAACTCTCTCGACTGGCAGAAAACTCTCTCGACTGGCAGAAAACTCTCTCGACTGGCAGAAAACTCTCTCGACTGGCAGAAAACTCTCTCGAATGGCAGAAAACTCTCTCGAATGGCAGAAAACTCTCTCGAATGGCAGAAAACTCTCTCGACTGGCAGAAAACTCTCTCGACTGGCAGAAAACTCTCTCGACTGGCAGAAAACTCTCTCGACTGGCAGAAAACTCTCTCGACTGGCAGAAAACTCTCTCGACTGGCAGAAAACTCTCTCGACTGGCAGAAAACTCTCTCGACTGGCAGAAAACTCTCTCGACTGGCAGAAAACTCTCTAGACTGGCAGAAAAACTCTCTAGACTGGCCAGAAAACTCTCTAGACTGGCAGAAAAACTCTCTAGACTGGCAGAAAACTCTCTAGACTGGCAGAAAACTCTCTAGACTGGCAGAAAACTCTCTAGACTGGCAGAAAACTCTCTAGACTGGCAGAAAACTCTCTAGACTGGCAGAAAACTCTCTAGACTGGCAGAAAACTCTCTAGACTGGCAGAAAACTCTCTAGACTGGCAGAAAACTCTCTAGACTGGCAGAAAACTCTCTAGACTGGCAGAAAACTCTCTAGACTGGCAGAAAACTCTCTAGACTGGCAGAAAACTCTCTAGACTGGCAGAAAACTCTCTCGACTGGCAGAAAACTCTCTCGACTGGCAGAAAACTCTCTCGACTGGCAGAAAACTCTCTCGACTGGCAGAAAACTCTCTCGACTGGCAGAAAACTCTCTCGACTGGCAGAAAACTCTCTCGACTGGCAGAAAACTCTCTCGACTGGCAGAAAACTCTCTAGACTGGCAGAAAACTCTCTAGACTGGCAGAAAAATCTCTAGACTGGCAGAAAAATCTCTAGACTGGCAGAAAAATCTCTAGACT